>JAYDZE010193770.1:0-21187 GCA_034509125.1 Monilaria moniliformis | reverse complement strand
ATTTGCCAAAAATGTAATCCGAACCGAACCGAAAATCCGAAAAATCCGAACCAAATTTTAAATTTCGGTTTGGTTCGAATCGGATATTCGGATTTCGGATATTTTGCTCACCACTACTTAATCCTATTGAAATGAGACAGAAGAAGTATTACTAAATTTACTCATTAACTTAATTCTTCGAAAGTAAAGATCTTTTATTCGATTTTGTGGAAACAATTACTCCAGCTATCTCCTGATAAATAGTTTGTATACTACTTTAGATTGTCTCATTATAAGTGGCTTGTTTTTTTTTAAAAAGCTTTTTATACGTCAATTTTATTATTTTGTCAAATTAGAAAATGAATCGTCACGTTGGAGAATAGTAATTATATCTGTGTAGTCAGACTGTCTAATCAAATTGTGAAAGATGGGACAAAAAAGGAGTAATTAGTATTTACTAATTGTTTGCGATTTTTTTAATTAGAAAATTTATGTGTCACGTGTGGACATGTGGGTGTATTCGGGCATATGACTAAACAATTTTAAATTTTTTTGGTAAAATAAAATTTTAAATAGTTTTTAATTAAAATAAGATCCAATATTTTATAAGCTTCTGAAAAATAAATTTTCAAAATTCCAACTTATTATTCCATGATTTTATAAAAAACAATATATCAAATTAATTTTTTTATAATGTGTTATTTTCAACATATATCCTTCTAATTTTATTTATTTTCAATTTTTTCTTTCTAATTAATAGCATTTTCTTTCTTCAATTCACAATTCTCTTTAACTTATAAAAATAATTATTAAAATACTTTCATAATTTATAAACTCTGAACACATTATATTTAACACTCTCATATACCTTCAAGTTAAAAGACGAATATGCCCCTAACGTACATAGAGATTTTCATGAAAGAGAAAACCAAGTGATAGAGAGACAGAAGAGAGAGAATATAGGAGTAGAGTATGAAACCCCGCGCTCTCTCTCTCTCGCCTCTCTCAGCGATCATCATCTATAAAGTCTTTCTTCTTCGTAGAAACAAAACACGCACACCTCTTGCTTTCTAGGGCACTGATTCCAGATTCGTCTACGTCCAAATTCTCACGTACGAATACAGCTCTGGTTCTTTCCTTTTTTTTTTCCTCATGCGATTTTTTCATGCTCTTTTCTGTGGATTTTACATGTATATGTACATTTTTCTATCGGTTTCTTAGTTTTAGTTTCTTCTTCAGTATATAGTGTGTGTATCTTTGTATGCCGTTCGTCGTCGCAGTGAATATGAGAGTAATTTTTGCACTGGAATAGTTTTCTTTTTTCTTTTTTTTTCCTTGCGATTTTTCATGCTTTTCTTTTCATGTTTTTTCTATGAATTTATATATATATATATATATATAATATATATATATCTGTATGTTAACTTTAGTTTCTTTATTCAGTATATGATGTGTGTATCTGTATTCGCCGTTCATCGTCGCAGTGAACATGAGAGTAATTTTTGCACTGGAATAGTCTTTTTCTTTAATTTTTTTTATGTGTGTATCTTTATTCGCCGTTTGCGGTGAACATGGAAGTGGAAAGGTTTTTTTTTTTTTTTTTTTTTTCTGCAACGGGAATGGTTTTTTATGGTTACATATGTTGTGTATTGGGGTTTCTCTGTTCTTGATATTTTGTTTTTGTCTCTATATAAGTGTAATTTATTATTATTGAAACGGATTAATTGTATTTCATGTCCTATATATAGTTTCTGCAAGCCAGTCTTTTCCATGTCAGTCTTTTCGTTTTTTATTCTTTTTCTCCATTTCTGGTAGTTTCGCTCTTCCCATTTTAGGCTGTTTTCTTTCTTTGTTTCCTCTCTTTGACTGAAGATATTTTCTTATCTTCCGGGTAAACAAAGGCAAAAGTTATAAAAAAACCAAAGTGTTGTTTGAGAGTTTGAAGGCAAGGCCGTAATATTTTCTCAACTATAGTTTTCATCTACTTTGCATGAAAATTTATTGAGTTTATGTGCCATACGTGTTTGCTTGATTCAGATTTGCTGTGATGTGATTTATTTAATGTTGTGGTTTAATTTGTTGGTTGAGTAAAAGGCTCATGCCTTCCACAGGTAAAACTTAAAACAACTTTTTCCCGTCCGTTTACGGTGTTTTTTTGTTCGGTTGTCTCATGTCTGAGCTGCCTGTTGTTGCTTGATTTTAGCTGTAAAATTATGTAGAATTTAATGGGCTGATTTGGATAAGCTCTCGTGTTTGTACGTTGGCATTGTTTGTTTTATTTAAGATATTGTGTGGTATGCTTACTTTTCCATGAATAACAACTTCTAATTTAATGTTTGTGATGGCTTGAAAAATCCAAACAATTTTATCATGCCCCTTCCGTTTTGGGTTTTGTTTTTTTTGTTGGGTTGTCTCAGTGCCTGTTTTAGCTTGTTTTTTGCTTTTAAATAATGGAGAGTTTAATGGGCTGACTTCAGTAAGCTCTTGGTTTGAGCTGCCTATTTTAGCTTGTTTTTAGCTGTTAAATAATGGAGGGTTTAATGGGCTGATTTGTTTGAAAAAATGGCTTTAACAATCCAAACAACCTTTCCATGCCTTGAATTTTGAATCCTTCGGTTTAGCTCGTTCTTAGCTTAGTTTGCCTTTCAGCTTGCTTACAATGTGTATTTGTTTGTACCTTTTTGTTGTTTGCTTTCTTATATGTTCATATATAAATCATAACTGGTTTTGCCTATTATTTACATATCTAGTAACTGCTCTTGATCTTTACCTCTATAATCAGTGAAAAGAAATGGAGAAAGGTAAACCAGAGATCCTACCTCCACCTCCCCCTGTGGTGCCACCCAATTTTGTGCCACAGAAAGTAGCTATCGGCAAACGGCTTCCCATGGCTAGGCCTGGAGTTGCCACCAGGGGCCGAAGCATCTCACTCTTGGTTAACCATTTTAAAGTTAATGTTTCCAAGAGTGAGGGCTACTTCTACCACTACAGTGTATGTTTTCTTGATAACTGATCATTTATCCCTTTGTCATTATTATTGGGAACAATTTTATATATGCTTCCTAAATCCATGTTGCAGGTCTCAATCAAATATGAAGATGGTAGCCCTGTTGATGCAAAAGGCATCGGGAGAAGGATACTAGACAAAGTGCATGAAACCTATGCTGTTGAGCTGGATGGAAAAAAGTTTGCATATGATGGTGAGAAGAGCTTGTTCACTCTTGGTCCCTTGCCTCAAAAAAAGCTGGAGTTTACTGTGATTTTGGATGAAGTTGTCTCAAATAGGTGTGCATATTCTGCTAATGTCATTTCTTTGAGCTACTCAAGTTTTTAGGCTAAATCTGATCTTCTGTCAATCACAGGAACACTGGGAGAGGGAGCCCTGGAGCTGATGGTAGCCCTGATGACCTTGCTAGGAAACGTATGCGCAAGCAGCCTCGTTCAAAGACTTACAATGTGGCAATAAGCTATGCTGCAAAGGTCCCAATGCAAGCCATTGCCAATGCACTTCGGGGGCAAGATTCTGAGCACTTTCAAGAAGCTGTGAGAGTACTAGATATCATTCTGAGACAGAATGCTGCTCAAAAGTGGGTATCTTGATTGTGTTTTTCTTCTCTTTTTCTGTGATTCAAGTTACTAAAACTTGTTTATATGCTGTGTAGGGGGTGCCTTCTAGTGCGTCAGTCCTTCTTCTACAACGATGATAGAAACTACGTGGACTTGGGAGGTGGCGTCTTAGGTTGCCGGGGTTTCCATTCAAGTTTTAGAGCAACACAGGGAGGTCTTTCGTTGAATATGGGTAAGTAGTCCTGTTATGAGTGTTGTGTTTCCATTTCTTAAATGTCTCAAGGCATTGTTCCCTTGCAGATGTATCAACCACCATGATTGTTAGGCCTGGGCCAGTGGTTGACTTTCTTCTGTTTAATCAAAAAATTGATCATCCCTCACAAATTGATTGGGTTAAGGTAAGGTAAAAACTGCTTATGCTATTGCTTTGTGCATCATTGTAAACTGCTAACCTATTGCAAAAACAGGCCAAAAGGACATTGAAGAATCTGAGGGTCCAGGCAACTAATTCCAATAGGGTATACAAGATCAGCGGCTTGAGTGACTTTGTATGCAAGGAGCAAACGTGAGATAGTTTATATTTCTAACTATGTGCTTTGATGTCTAGAGAATTAATGTGATAATCATCCTATGATTTTCTTGTTTAGGTTCTCATTGAAACAAGGAAGTGGAGCACGAGAAGTAGAGATAACTGTCTATGATTATTTTGTTAATAAACGCAATATCCAGTTGAACTATTCGGGAGAAATGCCATGTCTGAATGTTGGGAAACCAAAGCGTCCCACTTACATTCCTGTTGAGGTTTGTACCTGGTGCAGACTATGTCCTGTATTCATATTCTTGGTGTCAAAGTAATGATCCAAGTTTCCTTCTCTTCCTATAGCTATGCTCCTTGGTATCCCTTCAACGGTATACTAAGGGTTTGTCCAATTTTCAAAGAGCCGCACTTGTAGAAAAGTCTAGGCAAAAGCCTCCTGAGAGGATGAATGCCTTGAAAAATGTGAGTTCTTCAACTAATTTCTCTTAGTGATCTTGTCCGTCTTATTTTTATGTTTAGCATTGTAACAATTGTTAGCTTCATTTTGTAGGGCCTGACCAAAAGCAACTATGCTGCTGAACCTCTTCTTCGATCTGCTGGAGTTACAATCAGCACTGAGTTCACTCGCATTCAGGGTCGTGTCTTGGCACCACCTAAGGTATTCGATGCAACAACTGAGATTGAGTTTTCCTGTTTCATTTGCTCAAGCTACAGCATTCGTTGATCTAGTACTTCTGTTCAATCAGAGTTGAGAGTTGACACTTTCTTTTCTATCTGCTTTGTGAAGCAATGGAGAGTTAACAACTAGTCTATTTTTTCTATCACAGCTGAGAGTTGGCAATGGAGAGGATTTTGTGCCACGTAATGGAAGGTGGAACTTCAACCAGAAGGTGTAGTATGATTCTTTTTAAACTGTCGTACAAAATTGTATGCGAGTTAGCTCTGACTCTCAAGTTTTGTTTGGCAGAAACTGGTTGAGCCTGTGAAGATTGAATCATGGGCTGTTGTTAACTTCTCTGCTCCTTGCAATATGCGCAACTTGTGCAATGACTTGATCAGATGTGGCAAAATGAAAGGAATAGTGAGTATTGAGTTGGAATGTTATGGAAGCTTACCAATTATTTTTCTCCCACTTGACAATACTTTTCATGCTGTAGCTCATAGAAGAACCTCGTGTAATGGTCCTCGAGATGGCACAGTCAAGGCGCAGTCCTCCTCCTATCCGAGTAGATGAGATGATTCGCTTGCTCAAGTCAAAACTTCCAGCCGCCCCTCAGTTTATCCTCTGCATTCTGCCAGAGAGGAAAAACTCTGATCTCTATGGTTAAGATTTGAAACATTCTTACTATTCTGTTAAGTATATTCTATTTCGTTGCCTAAAATTCTTGTTCCTTCAATCATGTTGAAGGCCCTTGGAAGAAGACGAATCTTTCTGAACTTGATGTGGTGACTCAATGCATTGTGCCAGCACGCATCAATGACCAGTACTTGACAAATGTGCTGCTGAAGATCAATGCCAAGGAAAGTGTTGTTTCACTTCTCCATATCTATTTTTGAGACCAGTTTGTTGAATACAAGTTTAGCTCACACTTGCCTTGTCCTTCAACAGCTTGGTGGCCTGAATTCAATCTTAACTGTGGAAAACGCTCCTCCAAGGCCACGACCCCTGGTTTATAGCAAACCCACCATTATTATAGGAATGGATGTTTCCCATGGTTCACCTGGCCGAGATGTCCCCTCTGTTGCTGCGGTAATTTTCCTTTAAAATCTCAAATCATCATTGTTGATAAAAAAACAAGACTCAGCATTATATTTGGTATTTATTTCCTTTGCCTACCGGATAATAGGTTGTCAGTTCAAGGAAGTGGCCCTTGATCTCCAAATACCGAGCTGCAGTCCGTACTCAACCGCCAAGATCTGAGATGATAGAGAGTCTGTTCAAGCCAGTTTCTGAAACTAAAGATGCAGGCATTTTCAGGGAGCTGCTGGATGATTTCTATGGAAGCTGTGGCCGTAGACCTGGTCAAATTATCATTTTCAGGTAATATCAACTACTGATCACCTGCAATATCTATATATTATGTTGTTTTTTCTGTTTATCATTATTTAAATGCATCCATTGATGTATATTCTTGACATATAGTGGAAGTGATCTTCATCTTGGCATTTGAAATTATGCTATGGCAGGGATGGGGTGAGTGAGTCCCAATTCAACCAAGTCCTAAACATTGAGCTAGAGCAGATTATCCAGGTCTCTCTTTTACCTTTTAAACACTTGAATCATTTTAGTTTCAACTTGGATAATCTAGAAAAATGGTTTCTGTTGATTGTTATCTAGGCTTGCAAGTTTAGAGATGAGAAATGGGATCCCAAGTTCATGCTTGTTGTGGCACAAAAGAACCACCATACCAAGATTTTCCAAGCCAACTCTCCTGACAATGTCCCTCCAGGTCTCTCTCTCTCAACAAATCATACATAAACTGAAACATGGCTTGTTTTATTACTTATTACCTCTATTCCATTCTCAATAGGAACTGTGATTGACAACGGAATCTGTCATCCTAGAAACAATGACTTCTACATGTGTGCTCATGCCGGCATGATTGTGAGTTCCTATACACATCTTTGCTAAGAAACAGCTAGCGCGTTATCTTAGTTTTGTTGATTACTGATGTACAGGGAACAACACGGCCTACGCACTACCATGTTCTATATGATGAGCTCGGCTACTCTCCTGATGATTTTCAGGAGTTTGTGCTCTCCTTGTCCTATGTGTAAGAACACATCTCAAGTCTCTTGCAGCCATAGAAAAACCTATGTTTCTGCTTTCGTTTTTTAGAATTTCTCTCCATACATTTAGTAACATGAAAGATCATTACAATTCTTGCAGGTACCAGAGAAGCACTACTGCCATCTCTACAGGTAATTGTAGTTAATGTGCAGCAAAATTCATTTATGCGTTTATCTAAAGAGTCATTTAGTAGGTTTGGCTATGGCATTAGTCATTATTAGTTGTCTAGCAAGTCATCTTTATGTAGTAGATTTAAAGATTCATTTTCTGCACCATCATCTCAATCAAAGTGAAATTCTAGTACCAAATGATCCTATAAAATTCTGCTTTTAAGGAATCTTTTTGCCTTATTGTTCTTTCATCATCTCCATAGTTGATGTTTGATCTCATTTGATGCAGTTGCTCCGATATGCTATGCGCATCTTGCAGCGGCTCAGATGTCTCAGTTCCTCAAGTTTGATGACTTGTCGGACAAGTCATCGAGCCACAGTGGCGGAGGGGCCCCGGCTGTGCCTGCGCTTCCAGTCCTGTGTGAGAAAGTCCGCAACTCCATGTTCTTCTGCTGAGTCATTGAAAGGCCTCATGCACTTAACCACCACTGCTAGTATGAAAAATATCAGTTTTACATCTCTGTGCTAACTAACTACTCCAATTTTGACACTTATTATGATCCATTTTGGCATATTATCGTTATGATTTGTTAATAGCCATTCCAACCATTTAATCATAACACTATATATAATTTATTTTATTATTTCTAATCATAATATAATTAATCGCAAAAAAATAAATTAAAATACATAACGTGTATATTGATGCTATATATAAAAGAAAATTGACATAATATCAATGTTAGTGTATAATAATCGTGTCAATATTAGTGTCCTATTTATAGAGAACCAAATAAGTAAAAAAAAAAAATGGTGTTTTATATTTTCTTATGTTTAACATTTTATGCTAAAGATATTCAACATTCATCTAAATACCCAAATTTGACGAGCTAATCATAGCATGCTGCCAGGTGTCTAAAATGTCATAAACCAACACCGGCCTTCGCCGAGTTCGACCAATCAATCCCAATTTTACTGATTGGACAATTTTGGGTGTTTTCTCCTTTAAAAATAATACACACATAAGTAAAAGTAAAAACATATTAAATCTACCTAATTTTATGATGTCAACACACAATTCCATCCTTAAAAGACAGGTGGAATATAGTTTAGTTGATAACATGCTTCTCTTTTAATTAATAGATGGGAATTTGAATCACCAAATTGATAAATGGAGATCTATTTTCGATCATCTTTTAAGATTGATCCATTTTTAAAAGAAAAAAAAATCCTAAAAAATGATATAGAATGAAAATTAGGGCCAATTATATGAATCAAATGGAAGAAAATTTGTGTAAGACGTTAATCCCAAGATTTTACTACATAATTCAGATTTCAGTCCTTGAAACTGCAAGATTAGGAGAAAGAATCTGAATTGGTGATGAAAGAATAATTGATATTTGACCTAGTCTTTTGTCCCTTTATCATCAGCTATTTTCTACTTTGTATATTTCCTTGTGGACATTTGCATAACATACAACAAAAACAAATGCATTATTCTAGAAGCATGCTTTAATTTATAATCGTGATGCAAATCCGTGTCTAACCACCTCATCTTGCATTATTAAAACATACTAAACTACTACTCTTCCTCAATCATCACAATCCATTGTATCATATATTATTCTTTCCCTTAATCAATAGTTGACTCTAAGAATCATCAAAATATTCGAAATTCGAAAAGCTGAGTAAAATCTAATTAAACATTAAATTTGGATCAAAATTTTCTAATTCTTGGATTAGATCGGATTGGATCAGATTTTTTTACGATTTTCGGGTTCGGTTCAGATTGATTTTCTTTAAATGAAAAAATTCAAAAGCCCGATATATATATATATACACACACTGCATCATATGTATAAACTCATTGTATCCATAGTAAAATTAATTTTATTTCGAAAAAATGAAATTTTTGCTCCTCATGCGATTCGAACCTAGTGCTATACTATCCATCAAGGAAAATGCATCCACCGTAGATTTTCGTAATCAAATAACTGAAAATGACTCACCGCTCTCACAATAAAAATGAGATTATTTGTGCCTCTCCCCTAATAATAATAATAATAATAATAATAATAATAATAATAATAATAATAATAATAATAATAATAATAATAATAATAATAATGTTAAAAATTCGATAATGGATACTTTTGAAAATTTTAGATTTTTCAATTTAGTTCAACTCAAATTTAATTATAAAATTTCAATTTTTAGATATTTTAGTTCCAAAAAACTGAATCGAAATCCGTATGCTCAGCCGCGCTTCTGACCTGTGAATTAAGTTTAAAATCCCTTCTTCTACATTATTATTCCTTCTTCTATCTCACCTGCTACTCCTACTCAATCATCACCCCCACTGTTGACTTCTCAATATCGAACCATCTTCATCCCTTCAACATTCTCAGTCTTCCATCTAGAGAGAGAGAGAAAAAAAAAACTCATGGGACAAGAAACAAGAAAATCCCTCTCCGACGAATACGAGATCAACGAAATCCTAGGGAGAGGAGGCTTCTCCGTTGTAAGAAGAGGCATAGAGAAATCCACAAACGAAGACAGAAACAAGAAGAAAAACGTAGCTGTGAAAACCCTCCGAAGATTCGGCGCTCCCACCAACCCGAAGACGACCAAACAGTCCCTCATCTCCGACGCACTGCTCACGAACGAGCTCCTCGTGATGCGCAAGATCGTCGAGGACGTGTCGCCGCATCCCAACGTCATCCACCTCTACGACGTCTGCGAGGACAATGGCGGGATCCACCTCATCCTCGAGCTCTGCTCGGGCGGGGAGCTCTTCGACCGGATCGTGGCGCAGGCGAGGTACAACGAGGCAGAGGCCGCGGCCGTGGTCAGGCAGATCGCGGCCGGGCTGGCCGCGCTGCACCGGGCAGGTATCGTGCACCGGGACTTGAAGCCGGAGAACTGCCTCTTCTTGAGCAAAGAGGAGGACTCCCCGTTGAAGATCATGGACTTTGGGCTGAGCTCGGTCGAGGATTTTACGGATCCCGTGGTCGGGTTGTTTGGCTCCATTGATTACGTCTCGCCGGAGTCGCTGGCGGCCGGCGGGGTCACGGCAAAGAGCGATATATGGTCGCTTGGTGTCATCCTCTACATTCTCCTTTCCGGGTGAGTTTTTTTTTTTTTTTTTTTTTTCTTTCTTTTTACTTGTGTTGGTGAAAAATAGCCGTTCTGCTTAGTAAATATATGATTGAAACAAATTTTAATAAAATGATATATAGATATTTAATTAGTGGAAAAAAGTGTTTCATCAATGAAAAATAATGGGTTACAATAGTTGGGACATGTTATTTTATAAATAAAAAATATAATGAAAAGAAAATTCAGAAGTGTTAAAAAAAGAAAATTACATACTATTTAGATGTCCAATGAAGCAATTGTTACACACTTGGTATAAATAAACTATTTTATTCTTAACGAATTTTTAAGAAAAGTTTGCCTTTATAATCAAAGGTTCATAGAATCATGCGAACTGAATGATTACGCGTGATAGTGCGAACTTCATGCAAAAAAATGAAGGCTCACATTATCACACGAATGAAATGATTTTGCGTGATAGCGTCGACCTTTGATTTTCGCACGAACGTGAATGTTGTAGCCAACAAATTTTCAAAAAACATAAGAAACAAAACCCCTCCATTGACGGAGGATGAGTTGCTTGTGAGCACAACTTAGTTCATGTAAAAAATCAATTATTCACGCGATCGCTCGAACTGAATGATTTCGCTTGAGCTAAATGGCTATTATATTTTGTGCCTCAATTTAATATCTCTGTGGTTATTAGGTATCCTCCTTTCATCGCGCAGACCAACCGGCAGAAGCAGCAAATGATTCTAAGTGTAACACTTGTTTTATGAAATCTAGTGCTCTCTCTCCGAATTGGGTGTCTGTTTGCTTAGTTTCAATATTGTGTGAAAATATTCAGGGGCAGTTGAGCTTCTACGAGAAGACATGGAAGAACATTTCATCATCGGTTAAACAACTAATCACCAGTCTTCTCAACGTCGATCCCAACATGAGGCCGACTGCTCAACAGGTATCTTAACTGCATATGCTCAAACTAGCTCACTCGGGATTTTCTAAACTTTCTTTTAAAATGGTCGGATTATCGGGTATTTTTTGTGAATTATTGTATAATAGCCTCCGTTATCAGGTTAAATAGCAAGAAAATTGTTTTTTCAAAATCTCAAACTCAAAATTTAAAAAAGAATTATTCTTAAATTATAATCTGAACTTTAACTCCATAATGACTTTTTAGTCTGAACTTAAAAAATATTACAAATATAACATATACTTATTTCTGTTATTCATTTACTTGCCCGAGTAAAAAAAGAGGCCAATTTTAAAAAAATATCATTGGTTTTTTAGTATTTAAAAATGAATTTTAGGTTATTTATAGGTATATCATTAATTGTGATGCTTCTTTCTTATCTATGGTGATTTTTTAGTCTAAATTTAAAAATATTGCAAATATAAAATGTACTTATATCTGTTATAATAGCCTGAGTTTAAAAATTGGCCAACGAATTTTGATTGGTTTTTTAGTATTTGAAAATGCATTTTATGTTATTTGTAAGCATATTATTGATTTTGTAGTTTGTTGATTCAGACTACTAAATGAATAACGAAGATAATTACATATTATATTTGTAATATTTTTAAGTTCGGACTAAAAAGCTACCATGATGTTGAATTTAGGCTATAATTTAAGAATAACTCCTTACTCCTCTAAAACATTAGGCTCCACCTAATTATTTTTTTCCGCATCCACCCCTATTAGTTGCAGCCAGACTAAATAAAGTGTTGTACGATATAATGTAGATTCTTGAGCATCCATGGGTCACCGGTGATCTGGCTAAGCAAGATCAGATGGATGCTGAGATTGTCTCGCGGCTTCAGAGTTTCAACGCGAGGCGCAAGTTTCGTGCGGCCGCAATGGCCAGCATACTCAGCAGCAGCTTCTCCTTGAGAACGAAGAAGCTCAAGAGTTTGGTTGGGTCTTATGATCTTAAGCCAGAGGAGCTCGAAAATCTCAGACAAACTTTCAAGAAAGTGTGAGTCTACCACAATACCAAATTATGGCCTTAATCTTGTCATCATCTTTTGCTGATAATCAGAGTAGGGGTGGACAAAATATCCAAAATTTGAATAACCGATTTTTTAAAAAAAAATTGATTCAATTTTTTCTGATTTTTCGATTTGGATTTTAAAAATATATCATACAAAATTTTTCCGGCTTTTCGATTTTTCGTTTCAATTAGGTTGACTTCGGTTTTAGTTTTAAAAGTTTCAATTATTTTGGTACGATTTGGTCAAGTAATTCAGTTCGTTTCTATTCTATTAATTTAAAACTTACAAATTTGGTTCAGTTTGATTTTAGCGAAAAACCAAACCGAAAATCAAATACGCTTCCCCAATTCAAGGGTGTGTTTGTTTTGCGTGACATGATCGATTGATAAAATATTGGATTGAATATGTAAATGATAAGATAGTCAAACAAATTCAAAATTAATCAATCCATCAAAATAAATGGTAAATTAGTTGAGATTCTTTTTATCTATCTATCTGATCGCTCAAAGCAAACGTCTCGTCATTCTATGTGAGCTAAATGCAGATGCACAAGTGATAATGCAACGTTGCCTGAATTCGAGGAGGTGTTGAAAGCAATGGAGATGCTATCATTGGTCCCTTTAGCTCCGCGTATCTTTGATTTGTTTGATAACAACAGAGATGGGAGTGTGGACATGAGAGAAATCATTGCTGGCTTCTCAACTCTCAAATATTCACAAGGCGATGATGCACTCCGACTATGCTTTCAGGTGCTCTCTCTCTCTCTCTCGCTCTCTCTCTACACTTGTAAATTTCGTACTCCTTCCGTCTCATTCGAAATCTCTCACTTTTCTTTTTGATTTTTCTCATTCAATTTCAAGAAATAATAAAGATCTTCAATTGTCTAATTAGTTAGCCTAATTACATCTAAAATCAAATTTCTTTTGGTCAACACATGTAAGCCAATACACTTTATCCTTTATTTCAGTTCTCTTTAATAATACACGTGCCCAAAAGAAATGAGGCACTTCGAATAGGACAAAGAGAATAATTAATAAGAAATATGGCTCACATTAGTGAAGCATCGCTCCTTCACACAACAATAAGACTCGCCTCATAACAAAATCCAGCATATTCACAAGACAACCTTAACCACAAAGTGAAGGAGAAATTGACATGAACTAGTAGTTGTACTACAACTTGGGATTAGTAAGTAAGGATGTGTTCTCTTAGTTACAAATTTATCATAAGAAAACGAGTAATAAGAAAAGATGTAATTTTTTTTTATTATATATTAGTATTTCCCATATCTTTTTATCTCATGCTCGCTAGAATGGAAAAAAAAGGATTAAAAGGAGATAATATTATCATATCAATACCTCATAATAATAATATCATAACTTAGCGAAATAAAAGAATTGTCCGGAGATAAGTATCCACTCTACAAAATATGAAAAACGAGTGAAAATATATGTTTTTCCACCATTTTCTATAAAAAAGAATGCATCCTAAAATGCAGACCTAATCTTAAATGGAGATACATTCTGATCCCTTGCGATGGCCAGATGTATGATACAGATCGTTCGGGTTGCATTAGCAAGGAAGAGCTAGCGTCTCTGCTGAGGGTAAGTTAACTATCTCTTCTCTTCTCTTCTCTTCTCTTCTCTTATCTTGCTAATACTCTGTGCTGCTGTTATTGTATCTTTTCATCTCTCTGTGTCTGCAGGCTTTGCCCGACGAGTACCTTCCCGTTGATATCACAGAGCCCGGGAAGCTAGACGAGATATTCGATCTAATGGACGCCAACAGCGATGGAAAGGTTACGTTCGAAGAGTTCAAGGCTGCAATGCAGAGAGACAGTGCTCTTCAAGATGTACTTCTCTCCTCTCTACGACCGGCTTAGGGTTGGTCTTGGTCTTCCACATTAAGGACTCAGCCATTTCTCAGCAAAAATATCCTCTTCTTATATTGTTTTTTGTCCTAATCAACGCTTCGACTAATTCCAAATGTCATATTTTCACCATCGAGAATGTAAGTTTTCTATTTAGAAAAGAAACGGATGAAGAAATGATTCCACTTTATTGTAACCCTGTGACAAAATATGATACAAATCCAAACAATAACCACGAATTTGTGTTGGATCTTTCGAAAACAGATTGCCGTTTCAATTAGGGTGTGTTTTCTTTGGCTGCAAATTTATCGAAATAAAATGTAAGAATAAGAAAAATTGGAAAAAATTCATCACATTTAAATGATCCCCACCTTTTTATTGTATATGTTCTTGAAAACAAATTATCACGATGATATTATCACTTCAATACCATGTGATAATGTTATCATGAACTGAAGTGAAAAAAAAAAAAAGAGAAAAAAAGTCTTAAAAAAAAATCCATTCTACTCGAGGAAAATTATCCACCCTACAAAACATGTGAAAAGAGTGGAAATATATGTTTTCCACCCTTGCCCATCAAAAGAGAACATACCCTCGTAGCAATAGTTTCTCAAAAAATGCATGCATGGATTTTACTAAAGGTTTAATTGAGAAATGTCATCCTACAAGTACACACCTAGTGAATACCATCTGATGTGGATGACACACAAACTCTCATTTCTACATTAAAACAACTCAAACAACACATATGAACATGCTTGAAGATAAATGAAGGGGAAAACTTACATTGAAATGATAACTCATGCCACATCAAACAAATGCTCAAGGTGCTCACACTAGTAGTAGCACGAGGTAATATTTATCAAAGTTAAATAACATTATCTCCTCTGTACAAATTTACTAAACCCAAGAGGCCACAACGTAATAATAGAAGAGAAGAATCAGTTATCAAAAGCTTAAGCAACGACTACAACATAAAATCAGTTGCAACAAATGAAATATAGAATATAATTATGAAATTATTTTATAGTGTGTCCACTATATTCGTTCTACAATTGGCATTGGAGTATCAAGCTTAATAATAGCGATTGTGTGATCTCGCTCATATCTACATACAAAATGAGGCTACGAGAAGCTGCGTAGCTTATACAAGAATGAGTCACATAAGATAGTAAACCTAAACCTAAGATACTGCTTATGAGGAAGACGCAAAGTGATCTACAGATTGTGTTAGAGAAGAATCGAAAAAAAAGTAGTAGAGGTAACTAGAGTGAATTGCGGTCATCCAACAACGATGTCTGGAAAAGGTCATCAAGATTAATGAACAAACCTTTTGTTGGCTGCTACATGCACAATTATACGTTCTAGCTCAGACAAGTTCTTGACAAAGACCTTTATGACCACTGCATGCTGTACGGTACAAAATTCCTTGATCAAAATATGACAAAAAGTAGTTCCTCACAAAATGTGTCTTAAGTAAATTGAAGGTTCAAATACCAAATAAGATTAAGTACACATGCTAAAAACAACATTGTTATGCTGAAAAAACTGGAGAGATGTTGTAATTGCAAAAAATTTAAAATGATGCTGCAATGTTTAAAAAGTTGTATAATTGCAAATTTTGGTAAGTTTATGATCTTTAAGGCAATACCCTTAATATATATAGAATGTCACTTTACACGTAATGTTCAAGAAAGGATTAAATTTGGAATGCCCATAGGAGTGTGCATGATCTGATTAACGGTCGGACGAAATAGAAGCCAAGAATTTGGATAAATCTAACAAAAATGCAATAAAATGAAGTTAGGAAAACCAAAGGGTTTAGGGTGGTTGATGCGGACTAGAAAAGCAATAGTTTTATTTATAATTATATTAGAGGAACGGTTCAACTTTATTTCAACATGCTTCAAAGTAAGGCATATATATTGAATGAGTGAAGGGGTGTGCGGCTGTGCATTTAGATGTACTGTCGTGTGCCCATAAATGCATGAGAGATGGAGAGGCTTACTTTTCATAGTTGCTCTCTGATATAAGCCATTGATCTTAACATTGAACCAAGAGTATCTTTTGAAACTTGAAATTTGACCTCTGTTTCTCCGGTTGTGGAGGCATCCTGGAGCTGGAAGGCAAAAATAGGATTTAGTTAGGATCAAAATATTAACACAGCTGAAGTAACACTTGCAACCATAATGGATTCCTTTTTATTTGTTTTGTGTGTTAGGGGTTAGGGTAGGGGGAGGATAAGTGGGATCCCATTCTTGCATAAGGGGAGGATGAACAGATAAATTCCAATTTATAGTGGAAGTGGAGAAAATATAACACTCTTTGTGGTATCAAAAAGAGTACGAAAAGTGGGGAGTGGTAATAAAGTCAAGGCAGTTCAAGAATGGAAAATTACTGAACTAATGTAGAAGAAAAACATGTCAACCGAGGTTCACAGGAAACTCCTGCCACAGCTATACTCTCCCAATTCTAAGATCAACTTCCGATGATAAACACTAACTCTATAACTACTGTTTAAGTATGGACTAAGGTCAAGAAGGGAGGATCCACTGCCAAAATGTCATATGGTAGAGTAGGAAGTGCTGCAGCATTGCCGATGATCGGTTTCAACAGGTACATGTGAAAAAAATCGGGTGCACTAGTGAACTGTCAACACAAGCTTCAAGCATGCCCACCTTCGCCAAATCATCACTAGGTATTTTTCCCAGAGATGAACTGAATGTTAACCGATTTTCAGTTTTCCAGATCAGAAGCTTACTGTATAACACAATAGCGCTAGGTCCCCAATGTAGTGGCAGGCACTTACAGAAAATGATGTCAAAAGGCCCCTAAATGGAGATTAGCACTCTTACTGTCAATTTCCAATTAGAATTGGATGGATTAGTGCATCAATCAATGAGCATTAAATTTTCAAATTTCAAAAGATCAGCTATAAATTATTGATAAATATTTGCTTCATCAAACTTTCCCCTCTTTCTAATGATTAATAGGTCAGCTATAAATTATTGATAAAGATTTGATGTGCTGTCATGCAAACTAAGCGTATGAATCCAGAAAAATGAAACCCTTGCTTATAATACTTTTGACAGATAGAAGTGGATCCCATAGACAGAAGAAAACACCTTTAGATTGATGACAGCAACCTTGTTAGCTGGTGCTGAGAGCTGCTGACTTATGTAAGCCATGGATTTCAACATTGGCTCCAGCGTGGTTCTTGTAAGTCTAAACTGCACCTCAGTTTCTCCTGAGGGAGCCTTGCCATAATCTTGGAGCTGCCTTGGGCAAAAAAAATGTAGATATAAGAGAAATGCACTTGGCAAAGCTGTTATAAGGTATTATGAGATGAAAACAAAGAAACAGAGCTACCTGAAAGCTCATGACCAGACATGATGAATTTTCATTTGTAACACCACCATCATGAAAAACAATGAAAAAGTGGAAAATAAATATATTTAACAAAGCAATGCACACCTTCAAATTGATAAGAGCCACTTTATTTGCTGTGGTCTTATTCTCAATAACCCATGTCATGGACTTAAAACAAGTGAGTACCACCTAAGATGCAGAAATAATAAGAAAAACGCATAAGATACCCCCAGCTAAAACTGGAAAATATACAAATCAAAATTATCAAATAATATTCCGTACTGTATTATCAGCAAGCACACCATCACGGTTTATAGCCAAAGGGGCCAAAGTTGGCTGGCCCAAATCAGCAACTGGGACTCCAGCATCATTAAGATTAAACCGATTAGGCAAAGCATCTTGCCAGGGCCATAATGATGGGATCATATCAGGAGTCGTTATGGAAGCTTTCTTGCTACCAGTATCCTGGAAATTTCCACTGCTCTGACATGTAGCAGGCTTGTTTTTTGCTACAAAGTTTTTTACCAATGCAATCTTCCTGACACCTTCTTGTAAAGCATCAACAGCTGCACTGTAAGTCTCTGCAGCAATGGCTCCTTCCTCTGCAAATTTTAGTGCTTGTTGACAAAGATTATTGAAACGAACTGTGAGAGATTCCTCACAGACACCTGTATCTTGCTCATCCAAGAAACCAGCTCTTGCATCCCTTGTCCACCTCTTTAATATGTACTGAGATGGAACCATTAGAACATTTGTGACAGTAAAGACAGTCAATATGTGTCTACATAGAACCCCTGAATACTCAAACATCTGGCAACTGCAACTTGCATTCATTTCTGAAACATCTAATATGACGCTGTAAGCCTTGTGATCATGCTCATACTTAGCCACCCTAAATTTACTTATTGCACCATCACCATCAATCTTGTTGGCTGTGTGTACAAAAGTTTCAACAAGTTCTTCTTGAAACTTTTCAAAAACCTTTTTTGTATATAAATTAGCTGCTTGTTGTTCCATTGGAGATGGTGTCTTCAGTACAGGAGTTGTACTAATTGTGTAGTAATCTGCTTCTATTTCCCTTTCTAAAAGATTCTCCAAAGCACGTTCGTACTGCTTGAAGAACATGGGTATTGTCGTCTGCTGGTTCACATAACCATCAAAGAAGGAGCTTACACCATGGTTTGATGAAAGTGCAGCGAAAAAGGTGTCACGAAAATAAACAGGAGCCCACTGCTTCCTAGCTTTATATACAGCTTGAAGCCACTCATTTTTCTGGATGTCATACTTATCAAGTATAGAACTCCATGATGATTCAAAATCCTCAATTGTCTCAGAAAAGTTGATACAGCTATAAAGCTCTCCATAAAAAGAAGGATGAGCTAGGTATATGTGAGCCAATCTTTCTTGGCCTTCTCTTAAGATATGCCACTTGCAAATGCAGTGACGAGCTTCTGGGAACACCTGATTAACTGCTACCTTTATGGCCCTATCTTGGTCAGTTTTTATGGAAACAGGAGGCCGGTTGTTCATAGCAGACAGCCAAGTTTTGAACACCCAAGCAAAGGAAGCTTCTGATTCATCCAATAGAAGAGCACAGCCAAATAAAACCATTTGTCCATGATTGTTCACTCCAGTGAAAGGAGCAAACGGGACCTGAAACTGATTAGGTCTATACATTGTGTCAAAAGTAACTGCATCACCAAAGTGACTATAAGCTGACCTTGATCTAGCATCAGCCCAGAAAACATTGCTCAAGCGATTGTCGTCATCAAGCTGTATAGCATAATAAAATCCAGGGTTTTCAGCCTGCATTTTCCTGAAATAAGTGAGAAGGTCATGAGCATCTCTTCCTAGAGCTCTTCTTCGACTAGAAGGTTGAATATACTGGAGTGGCATCACTGGAACAGAACTCATAGTGGTACGGTTTGTTTCCACGCAGGATGCAGTACGACCAACAGAGATTGTTTCTGCACAAGCCATATTCTTTGCAACAGGATTTGCCTCTATAGGTGATGTGTTCCTCATGACAGGATTGGAATCATAAAATACATGGTTTCCATCCACAGACACCATAACATCGTTTTGGTTATCAGATGTCTCAGGTACGGCATTCTTTGTTGCTCCAGCAAAATGCCTGCGCGGTCTAAGGAAATGCACCTTGCTGGGGCTCAAAATAGAATGATTATGATCCTCAACAAACTTTGTCACAACCCAAGTGTCGGGATCTTTACTCTCTATTTGAAGCATGGCATTGCAGCTCTCAACATTCTTTCTCTTGAAATTCTCGCTGGAGCAGAAAAATTCCCAAGAAACAATCGGACCATCAGGCTTATTACGGGTATATTGACCAACATGAGTGCTAAAACCCACTCGCCTGGCATACGAATCATAAAATTCCCTCGCAGCTTCTTGAGATTCAAACTCCATATTAACATATGGCTTCTTATTGCCAGCATCAGCTTGACTGGTAGAAATTCCACTTGAATTTTCAGCCTCATCATCTCCATGTTGGATTGGAGCTTCCCTACTTTTTTTCCTTTTCTCCATATCTACCTCCACAACTTCATTACCCATCTCATCAAACAAATTATACCAGCGAAAATCTCAAATGTTTGTTGGTTTATCTGTAAGCTGACCCGTGGTGGGAGCAGAGGGGGGTGATCAAAGGCCCATGGTAAAGCAACTAATTTCAACCATAAGAATTGTTAGTTCCTTCCTCTGTATGTGCTCAACAAAAAGCACTGCATCCATGTTAAAGGACAGAAGAAAATACTGTCGAACTGCAAGCAAAATGGACACTAAAGATTATGACTGGTTTAGACCACTATCACCTTCTTGAAGAATGCTAGTGACATAAAATTATATACACAATATCTTAAACTTCAGTCACTTTTTTGATCAAATGTATCAGAACAGGCCGCAACGAGAGATAAATTCACCCATCAATTCCAAATAGCTATGCTCAACAAACTTTCCACATATAAAATTGACTAAATTTAAATTGGTTCTTCGATTAATTGCCTGAGCTCTAACAGACTAGTAAATATTAATTAAGAGACATGAATTTCTGTTGGTACAACATGAATTGTCTTTTCCTTGACAGATCAGTGAAACCTCAAACACCCAAAATGTGCTTTAATTTATCTTTTTTTCGAATTGGAAACGCAAATTTCTGCAAGATAGGTTAAAGATAAAAGGCATTTCCTTTGAGCATTCGATCAACATGTAGTGAAGTACAAAAAGTCTTAATTAAAAATTCTCACCTGGATTTTCCACTCAGAGAATTGCAACGCGGCAACGCCTCAACCATTCATCACCTCCGTGACAATTTGCTCTCTCTCCTCTCTCTCTCAAGCGCGAGCGCGCGGGCACAGACACTCATCTGGGAATGGGCTAGTGTCTGTAATCTTGGGAGAAGATTTCTTCAATTTCTTGACACTAACTCTACGGAGTCAGGAGACTGCCCACATACAAACAACTGACCCATTTTTCTTGTGCCTTGTGTTCGTAGCTTCTATTATAATAATTCTTATTATTTTCTTTTTTATTTTCTCTTTGAAAACACTATTTTTTTTCAATAAATTTTAATTAATTTAATTAATTTAAATTAATAGTACAATTCAAATTAGTGATACTAACCTCAGCTATTTTCACAAATTGACACGGAAGAATAATGGTTTCGTGATTTTTGAGATGATTTATATATATATATATACACACACATATATATATATATATATATATATATAAAATAGGGAAAATTGCTATAAAAACGACCAAGTTTGGTCAAATTTTGGGCAATCCCGTAAGTTTCAAAATCAGCCGATTATATCATAACTTTAACAATTTTCGCAATTGTCCCATGATGCTTGATT
>JAYDZE010193659.1:0-21188 GCA_034509125.1 Monilaria moniliformis | reverse complement strand
CGGGCCGTGAGAAGACGGCTGAGGAGGGCACCACCGCCAGCCAGAGGCGGCGGCCGCACACCACCACTACCGCCGCATACACATGCACTGCCGCCTGCCGCCCTCTCAGAGCCGACGGGATGGCCGAAGGGGTAGCCGACGGTAGAGAGCGAGATGGCAGAGATCGGCTTAGAGAGGTGGATGGAGAGAGATAGAGAGAGTTGCAGTCGAGAGTAGAGAGATGGAGAGAGTTGCAGACGAGAGTAGAGATAGGGAGGTGGATGGAGAGAGTAGAGAGAAAGAGAGAGAAGGCAGACGACGAGAGTGAATGAGAGGGGCAAGATGGAAATGTGGAGGAAACAGTGTTCCTATCGGACCAAATAGGCCGATACAGATGTTGGGCGTAACAGTTTAAAATAGTGCATTTTTTACACTGTAGCACGCGGGCCGAGATAACTTATTTGCGGCCCGTCGGGCCGCGATTTTTTTTAACTGGGCTACCAAACACCCCAAATACAACTGTAGCTTACAGATAAGCTATCTAATCAGCCCTTTTCAGGCCTACCAAACTCAGCCTAAATAGTTTTTGCAGTTCGAAGACACTGTTACACAATTTTTTACCAAACTTATTTTTATATTTTAAAATATGTAAGTATATTATAATTTTATAAGATGTCAATTTAGCTTGAAATTTATGGATTGACCTGATTAATCTAACAATTCTATAAGGTTAGGGCTGAAAAATTATAACCCGAAAAAAATCTCAACCCGAATGACCCTAAACTGAATAGCCCGCATGCCCCAATATAGCGCGAGCCCCATAGGGTCGACCTGAAAATTAACGAGTTCTTTTTTTTTCTTTCCTCAAAATACCCTTTGTGCGAGGGGTTAGGCGGACCCCAAACCTGTATATATCATGAACCAATATAAAATGTTTCGTACACAGAATAAGCCAAAAAGTGACTTGTTAACAAACACGAAACACAAGATACAAGACGTCAAGTCCACAGACCAGGCCGAGCAATGAAGATCACAAAAAGATAGTGTAACAACAACGACATAGCGAGGTGGACACTTAGTGTGGCAACCTCAAACCTATGAAAGGAAAACTGAAAAGAAAAGGCCTATACATGGGCGGCCCAAAAGTGACCAAGCCCAAAAGGAAAAAAAGATAACATAACATACACATGAGCGACCCAAAAGTGACCAAGCCCAAGGGATGAGATAGAACATATAGAAAACGTCGAGAACTGCGGAAGATGCTCAAAAATCACAAAATCTGAATCTGAAGTTAGGATAACCCAACTGGTCCATCCTAACAAGGGCCTTCAGTTTGGGAAGCGCCAATACCTGGTCGAAGAAAGTGAGAGTAGGGATTTGGGCCCCCCTATCTGCAAGTAAATTAGCGGGTTCTCATTATTTAGTTTTCAACCTTCATTACTTTAATTTTTTCAAAATTTTGAAGGTTAGTATAATAAGATTTTTTTTTTCAAATGTATGTAAAAACACATTTTGATTCAATATTTGAGAGTTATATTAATCATTTTATTTTTTTATATTTTACTATAACATTTAAGATAAAATGTTTAGATTCAAAATGTAAAAAAACGATAATCATTTATAAAAAATGTATGTTCTGATTTCTCTAAAAGTTACATATTAGTTTTGAGTTGAAATTACATTCATTTATAAATATATTTATTTGTTAAAAATATATAATTATCAAAATTAATATATTAATTAAAAGAATTCACAAATTTTTAGCCCGATTAGCCCAGCGAGTTAGCATGAAACCTGACAATTTAGGATTGAAGTTAAGAATTTATAGCCCAAAAAAATCACAACCTGAACGATCTGTAACCGAACAGCCTAACAATCTAATAAGATTGGGCCGAACCCGAACACATTGACCCGCTTAACATCATATGATCAATAATAAATAGATAATATATATTACACTATTATTTTTAAGTTTATATATATAATAGGGTCACAATTGATCACAAATTTTATAAAAAAAGAAGAAGCTAATTTTAGCATGTAATATGTTATTACTATTATTATATTTTGGTTTATTCTTGTTGTCAATTTTCTTAATTATTCTATCCAGCTCCTGCGTGGACCTTTTTCATTCTAGTATATATAAATACAATATCTTTGCTATTTTTTAGGGATAGACTTATATAGTATATTTTAAAAAACAACAACTAGGATTTAATCCCTTCCTTCTCTATCGCATTTTCCGGTATTCTCTGAAACTTGTAAGCAACCGAGTTTACTTTGTTTTCGTACAATATCAAATTTCTAGATGTATGTATTAAACACTTCTAATTAATTATTATGGTATGTAATTTCTTTTGAAAGCCAACCAAGAAATTTCAAATTAAGACATACCAAGAATGACAACCAATATGGAAAAGATAGGAATATATCGACTATAATGAAGTTGTCTCTTTTGACTATGCCACTTTAAAATGGAATGTCAAAGAATGAAAAGCATTAGATCAAATTAACCAAGACAACTTCTAATATATATATATAAAAAACTTCTAATATTCTGATTCCCTTTTCAATTAAAGTCTATGTTAGTTAATTAAATAGCCTCAATTGTTGTGTGTGTATACAAATTTAATCCGTAATTCCAAATAAAAATTCTATCAACTAGTTGTTATAACTAATTATGAAGTCAACGTTTACTAGCTCAATAAAAAATTCCCCACTTGATCAATTACTTGTATTCATCTTGTAACGTGGGAGATTTAGTCAATGTTTAATACCTTAGTTGGAAATTTACACTTGATCATTTCTAGCTATTACTTTACAATTTATCTATATATAGTCACCCTTAATATCCCCTCCTTCAACATATTCCCAATTAGGGTTTTGGTCAATTCTATTGCAAAACAAACTAAAGAGAGAAAGAGAATCCACTATTAGGATTGTGCTCAACTCTATCTATAAAGAACTATCAAGAAAGAGAGAGATATGGGTAATCCAAAAGGAGGTCTTCTTTTGATCATTTCCTTCATGTTCATTGCCGCCGCGGCCGCCGGCCCCACTGGGACGTGGTCCCACTCCATCCGCCGTGGAAAGAAACAAATAACAACGCTTCATTTCTACGTGCATGATGTACGAGGTGGGCCAAATGCCACCTTGTACGCCGTGGCTAGCGCTTCCATCACCGCCGATTCTCCCACGAGGTTCGGCCAAATCAATGTCTTTGACGATCGCGTCACGGCCGAGCCGGACATCAATTCTCCGGAAGTTGCCCGAGCACAGGGGACCACAACCTCTGCTGACCTCCGGGTTCGAGCGGTTGCCATGAACATCAACTTCTTCTTAACTTCGGGAGAGTTCAATGGCAGCACCGTCAGCATCGTAGGCCGGAATGCGGTGACGGAGGCCGAACGGGAGCTGCCGGTGGTCGGCGGCACCGGAGCTCTCCGATATGCTCGGGGATATGCAATTTCCAAGTCTTACTCAAATGACGCGGCCACAAATTATAGTGTCCTTGAATACACTATCTATGTGACAACTTCAACTAAAGTCTGATTATTTAAATCGTTGCTATATATTGATAATGTCATTTTATTTTTATTTTATATTTTATATTTTGTCATCATGTTTGTGATTTATGTTCGCGTAAATGATGTATTGCGATTGATTGTAGTGGGATCGTTTTTTATTTTATTTGTTGAAGTATGTTTCTAATGATTGAACTCGTAGTTTTTAGCATTATTAATGAAGTCGGATGTAATTATTGAACGTGTACGCCATAAAAGCCGAATGTAATTATTAAGTGCAGTCAGACACTAAATTTAATACTAAATTAACCCCTGCTATATATATATATATTATATATATAAAAACGCTTGGCTCTACTGGGATCGAATCTTGGCATGATTAGGGCTTTAATCAGGCCCATTTAACAAGCCCAAAATAAAAAAAATTATTGGCTCTGCGGCCCGTCGGGCTGTGCGAAATATTATTTTCTTAACCCTCAGCCCGTTTCTCAAGACATATTTCGACGTACTTTTCGGCCCGTTGGAATGTTTAAGAAGATAATAAAGATTTCCAAATAGCATTTAATTCCCATATGAACAAAATCAGTTGTATATTTTTGTTAGATTAAGACGTAGTAATTCTGATAATATTAGTAATTTTTATTGTTAAAATAAAATTTTAACTTCAAATTTTTTGGAGTTAAGACTTTCTCTTTTTAGTTATTTTGGGAGTGGATGATATCAAGTGATAATATTTTTGTTTTCCATTTCCATCAATTCAATTAATATTTTTGTCCATTGCTTCAAAAAAATTGTCAAGCTATTATTATATATATATTTTTAATATAAAAGATCCAACGTTAGGTGTGATCTGATATCAACTTGATTTTCACATGCCATAAGCAAAATATGACATAAAACCAAAAAAATATCTTCACAATAGTCCAACTGAAAATCTTTACATATATTTTTTTTCGCTTCATATGTCACTATCATTATTCCTCAACATATACATAAAAATAAACGTGTCCCATTTATCAATACAAAATTTCTTTCTCAAAATTCAAATTCGAAGCAATTTACTAACATGGCAAAGCCGGCCCTTATTCTAACAATCTCGTGAGACCACTACATCATCACATAAGATGGATAATAGTACTATTTGGACAGATTGAAAATTATCAAACTCGATAATGCAATTGTCAGATATTGATTGGATAATATAAGTTTATTGATTCTATGGACTATGCATGTATTTGTTCAATGAACTGAAATTAATCAACTTAACAAAAAAGTTATTGGACTACACTTTGCGTAAACGATGAATTAAAAGGTGAAAAATGAAAATATTAGGGCATCAAAGTAAAATATTGAATAAAATTTCTAATATTTTATTTAATATTACAGTAGAAGTCCTCGAGTGTGTGCTCATTCTATTATATCCAAACTATCAAATATTAATTCACCTAGTAGATACTTTTCCTTAATATCCAAGAAAAGAGTACAAAAGTTTTCCACTATTTTCGCGTAAAATTCCATGTCCCATAACTACTAATATGAACATTACATACTACACATTAAAATATTAACGTAATATATGATATAAACTTTTACTCCCTCACCCCTCACATATATAATCTATATATTGTTTTTCATTTACCGTAACATGAATTCTCTTTTGTCGTCAAATGAGCTAGTACCAATTTTTCATTTTCTTCAGTATATAAGATGCATTTTCCCGCTTTTCGTGTCACATTCACCGTGTCTCACCCTTAAATTAATTATTTTAATAATATTTATTATAAAAATAAAATTTATTATAATATAATATATGATAATTAATATTTAATTGAAACAATGATATTTTGTAAAATTATATACGCTATTCTCAAGTTATTTTTTATCTAATAAAAATGACTAATAAAATTTAAAAAATCATATATTTGCGATAAACTCCTGGTAATATGTATAAAATTCAATTAAGCATACAAAATTAAAATTAAAATAAATTAAAATATAAAAAATATGGAAAAAAATGAAAATGATCATGAAGTGAAATACAGAAAATAAGCCACGGAATCTCATCCATTTTCTTATCATCTCCAAATTCATCATCCCTAAATTTTGGTTAGAGCTGACTAACCAATAGTGTATTAAGATCCTATTGTCGATATTTTTACTTTTCAACTACGACAAATATATTTTCTTAGTCCATGCAATGAATTAAATTAAGTAGGACCACTTTCTTTTATTAGATTAGGAAGACAAATACCAATGACGCCAAAACGTCAACACTACTACAATTATCCAACGTATATATATATATAAATAGGAGAACTCATCTACACAAGAAATGTCGACTTAATCAATTACACCCAAAATCGGGTCACCCAATATTTTAACCAATCCATCCATCTATATAAACCCCTTTCATAATCTGAAAACATATCCCTTCTTCGAGACTCTCCCCAATTAGGGTTTTTCCCGACTCAAAATTTTCCAACCCTTACGAAAAGAAAGAAGAAAAGATGAAGAACCCAATTATTAGTCTTCTCTTAACAATTGCCTGCCTTCTCACCGCCGCCTCCGCCACCGGAGCCGGCGCCGGTGAAAACACATGGTTCAAAACCTTCTGCCGGGGAAACAAAGCCATCACCAAGCTCCATTTCTACGTCCACGACATCCGCGCCGGCCCAAATGCCACCTTGTTCACCGTCGCCAACGCCTCCATCACCGGCACTTCCCCCACCGGCTTCGGCCGGGTCAACGTCTTCGACGACCGGGTCACGGTGGCGCCGGACCTTGGCTCCGAGGAGGTGGCTAGAGCTCAAGGAACCACCACTTCGATGGACTTAAATGTTCAAGCATACTCCATGAATCTCAACTTCTTCTTGACCTCGGGAGAGTTCAATGGCAGCACGGTCACCGTCATCGGCCGGAACCAGTTCGCCGACGCGGAGAGGGAGCTGTCGGTGGCCGGCGGCGCCGGGGCCTTCAGGAATGCCCGTGGCTATGCGATTACTAGTAGTTATTCTTTTGAGGAGGCCACGAATTATAGTGTGCTCGAGTACACGGTTTATGTGACGACTCCAAGGAGATGTTCGTATGTCGCGAGTAGTTAGAACGTTTTATTAGTGGACGTTTGGTTGGTGTATGCTGATGATGTTATTTAATTTTTGGTCATATTTGTTGGTGGATTTATGTTATGAATAAATGACGTGTACACATTGTTTGATTATACTAAGATGTTTATTTTGATGAAAAAGAATAGTCTTCCATGATGTGGAATGGTGTGCCAACTTTTCTTGACATTTCCAAGAAAGAAAGTCTGAATTGAGTTACATTTTAAGTAAATATGTTTTGTTAGCACACGCTATATAGTCCACAAAGTGAATCTAAATAATACAAATTTCAGTCCGTAAACAACGATCTCTTGAATTTAAGCTCCATTTAGGGATGCCCGGTTTTTTTGAAACCGGCGGTTCAAACCGGAACCGGAATCGGAACCGGTACCGGAACCGGCGGTTCCGATTTTGGAACCGTAACCGGCAAAAACAGTTAAACCGGAACCGGTACCGGAACTGGCGGTTCCGATTTTGGAACCGGAACCGGCAAAAACGGTTAAACCGGAACCGCGAATTCGGTTCCGGTGGTTCGGTTACGGTTCCGAAATTTTGGAACCGGAACCGGCGGTTAAACGGCGGTTCAGGCAGAAGAGTATTTAGAAGGTTTCCACTGCAAAATTGGCGGTTTTGGGCAGAGAAACCGGCAATTTTGCAGAAAACCGGCGGTTTTACGTACCATTTTTCCCATTTCCCTTTTTTCACTATCTATAAATATATTCTCTCTCATTTCCTCAAATCACACACACAACACACTCTCTGTCATTTCTTTCGTCTCTCTTATCTCAACACACTCTTCTTCTTTGTTAAATTTGTTGTTGTCGTAAGAATTGTTGGTCAGCTGAAGACGCCGAGCAACTCAGAATCCACGATACCAAGAGTGTCAATAATGGGTGCATACGATACATACAGAAATCAGTGATTTCAAAACAAAAGGACGGATTGTAACATATGCAACAGTGGAGATTGAGGTTCATGGATCGTGCAAACACGACGCCATGAACGTCAACCTCCACAATTGCATAAGTCAATTCGTCCTTGTATTATGAAAATACTGATTTATGCAATTTTTCCCTTTGACTCACTTAGTTTAGTTTTCGTTCTGCGTCTCCAGGGTGAACAAGATTCTTTGACAATCGGCCGACAAATAACAGTCTTCTATATCGTACAATTAAATAGTAAATTATGAAATTTTGTTGAAACTGTTAAACAAGCTCAGTAAATGCCCCAAATATCCAACATGGGTGTGATGTTACATAATTTTTCTGAAATGATTTAACCATTTCAACATAATTTCCTAATTTACTATTATTTTAGCTGCTAAATTACAAGAATAATATCCAATATTATAATTTGTTTATCATTGGCTCAAGTCATTTTTCTAATTTGTAATTTATTGTAATTTCTCTTATAGTAATAAATCGATCTACTTATATTCATTTTTTACTTCGATTTCAAATTTAAATTAAATTAAAAAAAATCGGAAAACCGCCAAACCGAACCGGAACCGCCGAAAACCGCCCAAAAACCGGCGGTTTGGAACCGGAACCGGAACCGGCGGTTTCCGGTTCCAAACCGAAACCGGCTAATCTCCTGGCGGTTCGGTTACGGTTCCGGATGCCTCGGAACCGGAACCGGCGGTTTTGGAACCGTGGGCATCCCTAACTCCACATGCATCTTTTTCTTATACACAAAACATATACTATCATTTAGTTACAAATATTATTTTCATGATTATATCTGAGAGAGCGTATGAAGTAAACATTTTTATGATAATAGATATACTATACACCATACGAACACATATGAAGCACACAATTA
The DNA here is from genome assembly GCA_034509125.1 of Monilaria moniliformis. Taxonomy (NCBI): domain Eukaryota; kingdom Viridiplantae; phylum Streptophyta; class Magnoliopsida; order Caryophyllales; family Aizoaceae; genus Monilaria; species Monilaria moniliformis. The sequence continues at coordinate 12,763 of JAYDZE010193659.1, read as the reverse complement.
TATGAACATAGATATACGTCATACCAATACATATATAATGATATTTCAAAGGGTTGAGCAGGATTCCAACTAAGTTGAGATCTATCCCCAAACTGTTACTTTCTCAACCATAATAAGGCAGCTCAGTGTTTTGATGTGCCTATTTTGGATGACTGCTCTTTGCTGAGGTAGACTTAGCCAACTAAAAGACAAAGGGTTGGCATAGGCAGTGCGATTTTTGCCTCTATAATCAAAACAACCAAGAAAACGTGAGTAAGTGCAGCCATGCCAAAAGTAGGGACCAATATTGCGTGAAACAAAGTCTATTGAACCAGTAGTGGTAAATTTGAGGAAAGAAAAACATCTGTTTTCACCATCCTGATATGGAACTATAAGCATAGCCATTATATAGTGGCTCCTGGGACATGACTATTTTTTAAATTTAATCTTACAACACTGGTGTCCAATACAAAAGTCCACATCTTGTCTGAGCTAATAAAGTAATAAGAGAGGCCTTCCCATTCTTTTTCTACAAATTAAAATACAACAAAACTTCTCATTACCTATGGACGATTAAGAGTCTAATCTCAAAGCACATAAAACATTGACAGAAGTTGTAGCTATAACGATAGGATTTTTGCACTGACCTTTGTTCCAAATGGACCAGACGGATGGTTAATTTCCAGAATGTCCCTTCCCTACCAAACACAAGTTGGTAAAAATAATCAACAGCTTTCAACAATGTCAATTCAACAGCAAGAGAAACAAAATCAACAAATCAAAAACAGCAAAAACGACGCACTTCAATCTCGGCCTCAAGCTCTTCGCGCTCATGACCAGTAGCAATCGGCACTATATCCTCCACTTTCTTAGGCACATTCCCTATCCAAAAAAACATTCCCTTAAAACCAACAAACAGCACAAAGAAACACGAGCAGCACAAAGAAACACGAGCACAAACATTTGAAATAACATGCAAACGAACCAAAATCGAATTGAAGAGATCCTGAAAAGCCAAAAATTAGGGTTTAGAAGCACACCTGAGTCAGTAGAGAAGTGGCGAGAAAAAACGGGGGCCGAACGGACAACATTCTCCGAGGGTCTGGAAGATCCGACGGAGAATTGGGAGGTCTTGGAAGCGGATCGAGGCCGGGCGAGAGTGCGGAGCTGGACAGCGAGCCTTCTGAACATGATTCTGATCTGATTGTGTTCTCGGATGTGATCTAAGGTCTCCCCCCTTTGATTGATGACAGCTTGTTTCTCTCTCTAGAAAAAGAAATGTATGTGGAAGAAAGGGAAAATGGAAGAGGAGGGAAGAAGAGTGAGAAGAGGAGGAGGCGTTGGGCAGGGCAAAGTGAGGAGTAGGGTGCCTCAATTTGCAATTGAAGCGGTTGACTCACACGCGTGGAGATTGTCGCACGTGTTTTGCCCTTACATTAACCTCGGATCAGAAGTTTTTAGTCGTTTGACTAAATTTGTTTTTACAAAAACTCGCAATAAAAATAAAAAATAAAATAAAATAAACCATCATAATTAAATATATTAATTATAACTATGATTTAATTTGTAATTACATTTCATTTCATTTCATAATAATTTCATGCAAATTGAATAATGTGATAATCTTGTACAATTATTAGTTCCTAATAAATTATATTAGTTTCCTTTCCCGCAAAAAGTAAAAAGATCTATATGGAATTACAAATAGATTCTCAGCTACTTCAAGATTACAGACATACAAAATACTTACATAAATAGTTAAAGGACAGATTGAACCTCTGCAAATCCAAATGCTGGAATTCAGAAAGAAAAAACTAGAGCTAGTCGATGGTGGTCTGTTTCAGCCTTTTGGGTTTGGGCAGCGCCTGCGACCTCTTTTCTTCCTCTGGTTTTCCCCTGAGATTCTTGAGATCTTCTTCGCTCAAGTTCCCCTTAACCCTTTTGTTTAACTCATATGCTTCATATAATATCTGTTTGCATTCTTTACTAGCAACATTATGGTCTACCACTGGATACAAATAAAGCAAGTAAGGATTTACACTTGGTAGCAAACCTCAAAGTTTTAAAAAAATAAAAAATTTCTCATATCATCATGCAAGAAACAGAAAATCTAACTGGATTCATTTGGCAGTACTGCTTTCTTACAAATATACATACTGTTATAGAACTATAGAAGCCATCAAATTTTCAAAGAAAAACATCATACTGTCAAGATCTTATGATATATCATCAGGGAGCATGCCATGGCAATATCAACCTGCAGTTGCTAAGTGAAGAATGATTATGGTAAAAGAAAGATATGCAAAGGCAATAAACCTGGCTTTGGATAATCTTTTCCAATTATGCACTTTGCTTTAACTTGTATGCTCATAGGAGCTGTCCATGGCTCATAGATGTACTCCCTAGGCATGTCTGCGATACCAACGTGACCCTCAAACCAACGTGCATGGAAAGTTGAAGAATCGCAAAGCAATATGTGATCGTACCTTTTAGTATCGGGAGAAAATGCCTAATATAATTGCCATTAGGGTCGTATTTTTTCCCGAATGAAATTGGAGAATAGATGCGGTTATACTGGAAAAAGAAACAAGAAAGATTATCAGAGTTCTGTTTATGACCTAAGTAGTGTATATAAGAGCTAATGCCTAGCTGCCAAACGTTCATCTAATTGAGAAATTACAAATCCTAAAAGAGCCAACATATATTGTAAACAACCCTTCAAATGTACCATCATTAGCTAAAGTCCCAGCTGACTAGTACATGAATATCACCATGAGTATGAAGAAAATAGGCAAAGTTTTTTCCGCACCTGGTAAAAGAATGATGAGCATGATAGCCACATCCAGTTGGCGTTATTGACCGCCCAATCCGAATCAATAAGAAGCCTCTCAAAAACATCACGTCCTTTTTCCCAATGCACAAACTGTGAAGATAGCCACCACACTGTCAACCAAGAGTATAATAGATGCATCTGGATGCAACATATGCTTCTGAAGTCATTTACCAGATCTCCACGAGTTAGGAAACAAGCAACACTGTGTCTGGCAAGATGGTGCATCCAGCCCCACTTCCGAAGCTGTTACACCAAAACTAAGCTTAGATGTAAAGGTTGTCCAAAGCAATACATGACAGAACTAGCAGACAAGTTAAAAGAATGAGGATTTGGCCAAATTTCAAATCTGACCTGCATCATTATGGCATCAATCCAAGGAAATCCTGTCCTGGCATCTCTCCAAGCAGCCAGCAGTTCGTCATCATTTTTCCATGGTATCTATCAAAAAGAATTTGAATTAGAATACCAGGATATATAGCACATGGCCTACCCTGGGATTTTCTTTATGTGCATGGTAGATTGCTTTTGAAAAGATGTGTATATCCATTACCACTCAAGAGTTGTAATTATATAATTTGAGGTACAAAAATCGCGATATCACTATATGTAAGTTGATGGGATGAGCTTAGAAAGTTATACTTTATCATAACATTGAAATTTCTGAAGTATCGTTTCCATTGCCAAACTAGGGATAAAACATAAATTATTTAGAAAATCATACAAGAAAAGATGAGCTGATCATTTGATGTCTGATTATTCAAGTAAGGATGGAGACAAAAGCTTGCAATGATAATCAGGCAAACTTTGGAAACATAAAATGTGGTCATTATTAGTACCTGTTTGCAAATCTTATTGTCCTTCATTTGATCGAAATTAGGTGTACCAAAAGCTACTGTGTAGAAGAAATCTCGCCATAACAACTACAGCAGCTCAGAATGTCAGTTCAAGGAATTCATGACATTGGTTGTTATACAAAACAATAAACTAACCTGTCCAAGAAGGGAAACTGGGGGAGATGTGTGCTTTTTGCAATCTCTCTGAACCTCTCGAATACATTGGTAGGAGTATCTGGAAGAAACACAGCCAAACTTCCAACAATTTGGAGACAGAAGGATTAGGCGGCTTCAAGAAAACAGAGAAATAAAAAAACTATGCATAACCTACTTTTAAGTAAGGTGATAAAACAGTTGTAGCTGGTTTTATAAATGAAGTTGGATCACCCTTGGGTTTCTCAAAATTAGCCACCCACTCCTGCAAAACGAGAATTAGGAATATCATATATGATACGCATAGACTAAGGGAAGCCAACAGCATCTCATAAATATGTACCAAAATTTATGGAAGTCACAGGATAGACCCTCTATAACAGGCTTAATAGACCAGAGTCATAGCTGAAGTGAAGAGGTTCATCCATTAAAAAGTATTTGCAGAAGTATTTGCAGAAAACATTATTACCGATAGACAGATAAATGCACCATAAAGAATAGCAACTGGCTGCAGTTTTGGGAGAAAGGTGATTGTATTCATGAATACCTTGTTTTCCATCGAAGCTTTCAATCTTTTTAATCCTTCCGATTCACCACCCTTGAAGGGGGTATTCTCATCCTGTTAATCAGTGTTTGTTTGTTACAGAGAGTTTGAATTAGGCAAACTCTTAATGCAGAAGTCATTGCATACCTCTGGTGTGTCCTCATAGCCAAGCTCCTTGATTGATGGGACTTCAGTGATTGGGCATTTCCCAACATTTCCAACAGATGGGAGCCGGTTGAGATCAGTTACAAGGGGAGATGAGGTCCAAGGGGGCTCCCCAGCAAGTTTGACAAAAGATTGATAAGTCGAAGGTGGTTTTCCACCGTTCTAGGATCAAATAATGAATGGAGTCAATGAAAAGAAGATATTAAAGATGAATAGAAATTTCTATAGTTAATTTGGTTTCTCCAAATAGTAGGGAAAGCACTAATTTATTCAACAAAACATACTAACCTTCTTTATGATATCTACAGGATTGAAGAGCGTATGACTCACAGGAGAGTAAATCTCTATACCGGCAGCAGTAGCATATCTCTGTAAGAGCCAATATTAAACCCTCTTCATAGAGAATATTGATGAAAAGTCGAAAACTGCTAAATCCTTGTGCATTCAATGACTATATCCTCAGTTACATTGTGAATAGCAGAGACATAATGCATTATGACTCCAAAATACTTACTTTGACTTTGTCATCCAAAGCTTGATAATACGGCTCGGTGTCAAACTCGAAACATAGCTTCTTTATGCTCCACTGGTGTTTCAGAATGAAATAAATGTCATATATTAGGATGGAAACTTAGAACTTAGAAAGTAACAAATATACTGTAGATCAATCATGTCAACTATCAGATCAAAATTACAACATAAGGGGTGAAAGCAGATTTAAACTCCAGCTTAGATGAAACTTTTGGTCAAGCAAACTACTGCTTAATGATATAGAATTTGATCATTATAAGAAGCCAAATAAAACTGCATTGTACGCCGCCTTGTAAATGCTATACACACCAAATGCAGTATCACTATTTCATCTATACATACAAGAGAGGTCACTTTTGCGTACTTGTGTTTTCACAATCAAGAATACTACCACCGGTTATAATTCACACATGTAGCATTGACGATTTCCACTAAAACACAGCGCCCAATTATAAGAGCAAAAACGAAGATAAACAAACTACCAGGCAAGCTCAAACGAACTTCCAGCCATCGGTTTCAAGTCAAAACTTCAATCCAATTTAAAAAATTAAATGAAAATTAATTACCTCATTCAAGCAGCGAAACAACACATCGGTGGGGTCACCCTTGAGCACCAGCAAGCGCGACCCTAGTTTCTTGAGATTAAGGTCGAGATCCACCAGGCTCTCCAGCAGGAACCTGATCCGGTTCAACCCGGCCCGACTCGACCCGGGGGAGAACGCGCTCGGCTCGGGCTCCATGTAACGCGGGTCGATCACAAAAACCGGGTACAAAACACTCGACCCCCTGGCCGCGTACTCCAGCGCCGGGTTGTCGTGAACCCGGAGCCCTTTCCTGAACCAAATCAGCGAGTTCGAGCCGGATGCCATCATCGGGTACGAGGGCGAATGGAGCGGGAGAGCAGGGAGACGCATTTACTGACGGTTGGAAATCGGAAAGGGAGCGGTTTTTAAACGGTTGACGTGTTTCCCGCCACAAAGTACAAGAAAGGAGGCTGTACTATTGTGCGCCAGGGGGTGCGGGCTGTGAGGTGGTCTGATAGTAGCCGTTTAACGAAGCATTTTCCTGTACGAGTGCGCACTCGGCGTAGGATAGTAGAGCTGGGAAAGTACATGGTTGGATTGGCTGAGAAAATGCCACGTCGCATCTGCGCAAAAGTCAAACGTCTATCTATTTATTAATGCTTTTTAGGAGCTCCCTCCGAAAAAAAAAACAGTTTTAGGAGCTATTTAGATATGTAAAACAGTTCGTATACCTCTGCTTGTGAAGGAGGTAAAACCCAATTTTCCTATGTTAACAGTTAATAAAGCATTATTATAATGTATCAAAAATATTATTATATATAAATATGATTAAAGAGAAAACATTTATTTTATGCTTTAAAAAGCATAATTATAGGAAAAAACATTATTTTCATTTGATTATTCTTATATATAGAAAAGTGATATGCCGTCTACCTTCCTTGATCACATTTTGCGAGCACTCCTCGCGTTTCGATCCATGTTAGTATTTTTGTTATACATTTGTATTTATTATAATACATCAAAAAATATTAACAAATAACAATGTATTAATTTTATAAATATATAAAAATCAATTTATTATTTTTCCTTTAATATCAAATAAATGAATAAAATAACAAATTAAGCATTATTTTTATGTAATTTATAAATTAATAATATTTATGACATTTTATGATATATTATAGTCAAATTAAAAAATATATGGAAAATTGCTAACGTTCATTTAAATTAAGTGATGCTCAAAAAAAATTAAGTGATGCTCACGAAAAATGAGGGACATGTTACCTCTATTATGTACATTAGTGTTACCCCCGTGGCATACATGGGCTTTTAATTTACTTTCTTTTTTTCAATTGTGAAATAGTTATTTGAGATGGATAATAATTCTATAATTCTAGTATTTAATAGTGATAAATGTTAATAATAACAATTTAAATATAGAACAATTTAAAAAAAAAATTGTAAGTTTGGAAAAAAATCAAATGCACATATGTATGTTTCTGATAATATTTCTACCATTCAAGTTAAAGTTTTATATTTTTCAAAAATATTTAATACTTTCAATAACAACAAATTAATATGAGGGTTTAGGGAGAGAGAAATAGGAAGTTTATCAGTATATAAGTTGCATTAATGATAAGGGAATGCCAATTGCAAGTTACGATTGAATTTATTGCTATCATAATATACACGCTATCTTCTCAAATATTTAAACATGTATGGCCTTGAACAAAAAAAATGTCATATTAAATTGATTGTTATAAATTTAATTGTTGACCATATTAAAAAAATTATCCATGTGATATAAATTTACATTTAATTAATGTCTATTTAACTTTTTTTATATATTTTTCATTATTTATTTATGTTTTTCTTATTTATGATATTTTATGTGATTGTGACCTCTATTATTTACATATGAAATGCTTGAGAGGGCAACACCAATTTTAGGCCCATAAGTATGTTCCAAGCCCATAGCTGCGGTTTTCCCACGTGGGAAAAGATAAATGTGGTGAAAATTAGAAGAAAAATAAATTTTGGATTCAACAAAATAATTACTTAGAATCATGAAATAAAATAAGGGAAAAGATAAATATTACATAATTATACATATATAATACCCCAAATTTTAAATTAAATTGAAGAAATTGGTCGCCACAGTGACATACAGTCACATACTGTTGTAATAATTGGGGCACCCAATTAATAAAGAGTAAACGCGCATTATTTTAGTTTAAAAAGACCTGAATTTAGAATTGAAAAAAAAAAAACATCCAATGAAGAATAGAAAGTTCATATGAGCGATGAATAAATCTTAACAAATGCTAAATTTGATTTTTAAAAATATAGAAATAATCAAATAAATATCATAGCAATACTAAACCAACTATGCCTTCAATCTTTAAGCTAATATTACTCAATTAATAAAACACCTATATTTTTATCGTTTTAATTTAAGAGGGGGGGTGTTTAGCACGATTAATAAAATCGTAATCATCATCATCATCGTAATTATTATTATTATTATTATTATTATTATTATTATTATTATTATTATTATTATTATTATTATTATTATTGCAGAAGGAACATAATTTGAATGGCGATTTTTTCCCTTTATTTATTTAGATATTGTCTACATTTGGCCGACCTCGATCTCACTAAAACTGGGATTTGTCTCTCAATATTTTTATGCACAAATTATTTTTTATTGTACAAACAAATAATTATTGACTTACTTATAGTTTATGGGTGTGAATGTTTGCATATTAAATTCTGTTTTCTCTAAATAAATCATTTTGGAATAACACACGAAAGAGGAAAATTAATGTCTGGGTTATCCTGAAATAAAAATTTCAAGAAAATAAATTCCAAATGTACCGAAAATTTCGAAAAAGGAAATATCGAAGAATCTAAACTTACTTTCAAAACTCAATGTGACTTGGTAAGTGTTGTTCAATTTTAATAAAACTAAAAATATTTTCAAGTACTAAAATTTGTATACAATTTCTCCAAATTCTTATTCTCAAATCCAAGATGCAATATTCTCATACCATGAAAAATGATTTATTGTTTCGATAATATTTATAGACACATAGAACTGGTTGGAAATGAATAGTCGGAATGTAATAATGCCACGTGTTCCTCATCTGTACCGTTAAAATAATTAATCAAATGGCTCAAGATTGTTCTTAGTTCAGCAATAAGAATGCGTTCGGATTTGAATACGTCCATATATATATATATATTGTCGAGGGGGAATAATTAAAGCATTCATAAACAAGCATAATACTTCCCTAATTTGCTTTGCAAGACAAGATCAAAACTGATCAAAAGATAATAATTTGATTGTCTCTTTAAGGGAATCTGAACTTAATTTATATTACCTCATTTAATAATATTTATTCCAGGATATAATAATTAACAAATCAGTATACAGTTGAAATAAATTAATTAGAGTCAACTACCCATGTTTTTTCACTCAAAATGAGTATTGCATTATTATGCGATAAATTCTTTGCGCCAAATTATTGATCAATTATTGCTTAATTAATGCCACGATATTTATTTATGTCAGCACCAATTATAAATTGAACTATATATGCTGTCAAATATTTTGTACTATCCAGATATTTTTTCTTTAGACAGCCTGGCTGTGTATCTATTTTTACGGTAAATTACACAATCATTGCATATCATAAATTGCAAAATTCGGCACATACACATACTATATATATATATATATATATATAATCATTTGGATGATAAAATCTCTATAAAATATTACTTTCTGCGACGAGATTCTTCTGTACAAAATTAATGTAAAAACGAATAAAACAAAAAACTGAGCTCTGAAGTAATTATTTATTTATTTATTTATTTATTGATCCTTTGGTTTGTATTATTGCATGTTGGTAGTATGTCACAGGAAATGACAACAATACATCTAATCCGATCATGAAAAGTCAATGCAGTAGACACAATATTGCAAAATACCTAATTTAGTTGGATTTTCAATTTTTATTATATATCAACATGGCTTGTGTTTCCTTATTATAAAGTGCATGTGTATAACACATGATCACTCATTCTTCTCATATTTTATTCCACTAATATCATTTCCAATATTTAGCATGAAATATAGTGAAATTAATTACTTTCGTTAATTGTTAATTATTACACACTTTACTTAACTAAATATTGATTATCTCGTATGGTATATATCATAAATTTTTTTATTTTAATTTTTATACATCCACCGTTTTTTAAAAGCAGTAAAAGTATTCGAGGAACTTGTTATTGCCCCGACAATAAAGCCTATTGTAATTCACATTACATAATTTTAAGCAAACATCTGAAAAATAAATGTAATAAAATAAACAGCAATGAAAGCAAAGATAATTATTAAATTAGTGGAAAAGGGACATTTCAGCAGCGATTCATAAATATATAACTGTGATCCTAAGTTATATATACATATTCTTTATTCATGCTATATACTGTACAAGATAGGCAGATCCAAGAATATGATTTCTAGACTTCAAGAAATAGTCTTGACAGCGAGGATACTTCATAGAGGTAAAGACCTGAGAGACCAATCACATTTATCAAATAATTTTTTATTTCTTCTATTTGCTTTTTTTTTTTTAAATTTCTTGTGAATAAATTCATAAAAGAATATGAGGAGTGATATGCTACACGTCATTTGTGAGCATGCACCCCGGATATGTAGTCCACATTAGTGTTTTTATTTTTTGTTTTATTAAAATCTCATAAATTGCAATTATAATCATTAAATTTTCAAATTAGATAAAATTTGCATATTGTACTCTTTTAACTTTTAACTTTATAAATTTGACAATTCTAATCATAACCCATAAAAAAATGCTAACGTGAAGTACATATATATTTATGATAGATGCTTACAAATAACGTGTAACGTATTACCAACAATGGACCTAAATGGGGATGGTGAGGCCATTGGGCCCCACGAATTTTACAAAAGAAAACTCTCAAGGGATATATTAGTCTTTTTGTCTTTTTAGATTTAATAATTAGTAAGAAATTCATATTTGTTATTATGATGTAGTGTTGTTCTTTGTCTAATTGAGAGATTAAGTTTTAGTAACATATATTATTCTCTCCATTTAAAAAAATAGTGTACATACTATGTCATTTTGTAGGGTTTCCCATAATACTGCACACTTCTTGACTTACTATTTTTGGGCACAATGCATTTATCATTTTTCTCATTTTGTACACTTATTTACAAAAAAAATTAAATATGGTTCATCATTATTTACATTAACTAACATAATAAAACAACAAAGTGTTAAATTTGTCTCACTCACAAAATGCACTACTTAACTTTTATTAAAATCCGTGTCATACTTGAATCTGCGCTATTTTTCTAGACAGATGGAGTATTATGTTACTCTTGCATATTTATTGTGAATAAATTATTATCTATTCTATTTTTTATTTCAAAATTCTACCTCAAATTCTACTCTCCAAACATCTTACGTGAAAGAAATCAAAATCGATCGAGAAAGGCAGACATCTCAAATGCCAATATAATTACAAAACCCCAAGATGTGTTACAAGCATAGACAGACCAAGAATTTACATATTCGAAATACAAAAAGATAGGGAAGATACATATATTTTCTTGATCACTTCATCAATACTTGATAAAATGACCTAGCACCAACTTAATTAGCCATCACCCTAGTAAATTTGAAGGTGGAGCTGCTGCAAACTAGAACAAAACATTTCAACTAAATAACCTAACACGTGAAAAAGGGTTAGATGGAATCCTACCAAACACTCACCCATCCTAAGTTAGAAGAAGAAACAGAGGTGCCCCCAAAAAAGTTAAAAATTCTAAACACCCCTAATTAGTGGAAAATTTTTATGTCACTCCAAACAGGCTTCATAACCTTCACTCTAATTTTCTTTTCATTTTTTCATAATAATATTTTTTAATTGAAGAAAAAGGAGACTATAATTTTCTGAAGACGATGGGAGCGCCGTGCTGCGGGTGAAGCAGCATGAGGACCGAGGGGGCGTGCTGGTAGGTGGGGGCGAGCTCGAAGGAGAAGCGTTGGAGGATCATGGCTATGGCGAGCTTTGCTTGGAAGATGGCGAGATTCTGGCCGACGCAGCGGCGGGCGCCCAAGCCGAAGGGCATGTAGGCCATGGGGTGCTTGGCGGCGTGGGCGACGCCCTTGGCGAATCGGGCCGGGTTGAATTCGTGCGGGTCGTGGCACCACAGGGCCGGGTCGTGATGGACGGCTAGGATCGGGATGAGGAGCTCCGTGGCCCGGGGGATGTGGAGCCCACCCAGCTGCATATCCCTCTTCGCCCGTCTGATTATCGCCACTGCTGGCGGGTACAGCCTCAGTGATTCGTTCAGGATCATTCCCAGCTGGACCATCAACCCATAAACCACCAAATTAGCCTTTTTTTTTAAAAAATAAAAAAGTATTTAATTACTAGGCATTTAATTTTCATGGTTCGGAATGTACATTACAAGAAACTCTCCGATCCTTCGCTTTTACCTAAATTTGAACTACGCAAACCACTTTAAATGATAAAAATTATCAAGGTCTTAAGATTTAATCTAGATTAATCTACTAAAGGTCGAATTAACTAATCTTGGTTTATTGGTTAACAATTTTGAGTTTACGTAATAAGTGAACTTTATAGGTAGGCGTGAAGATGCGTGGTTGGAGGTGGGAATTTTTGTGAAATGTCTTTGTTGTTTAGGACATTGAAGATTTGGTGTTGGACATTCTAAATTTTTTGAGAGAGATTGATGAATGATGTGTCGATTCTTTATTAGTAACATATAATAATGCTACCTAGAAACTCATATCCACAAGATAACTCCCCTTTTTTTGCGCATCTAACACATGCCATCATTTTTTTTTCTTTTTCAAAAATTTTATTGCTCGGAAGTCGGAACAATTATCAAGGCAGATATTTAGTTTCAAAAAAAAAAAAAAATGAGAGAGCGAGAGAAGGAAGAGATGGGACCATTAATGAAAAGAAAGAAATACAGAGAAAGGAAATGAAAGAGAGAGAGAGGAGTTGAATTAATACCGTTTTGAGCTTAGGGAGATGGAGATCATCTTTAGTAGGGGAGTCACGTGCTCCACACACCCTCAGGACCTCCTCACGTGCCTGTTCCTGCCACTGG
>JAYDZE010193548.1:0-21188 GCA_034509125.1 Monilaria moniliformis | reverse complement strand
CGTACATACCACCCAACTAATTTTACTAAGATTTTGTATTTTTAACCTCACATCATAGAAGTGGTAAATCAAACTTCATACTATCAATAAGCACAAGGACATAACAAGGGTATGAAAAATTCCAACTGACGTAAGCTTTTGTACATACTAATGGGAACACTCAACTATTAACCATAACTAATCGAACTCTCTTTGATAGATATTTCAAGGAAACATTATTAATGACAAATTGACAGAAAATATATTCGGAAAAACAGGAAAGGAAAAGCAGACAACAAAGGGTTGGAGACAGTTTGTTTCCAGTTCACTAAAAGCATAATAAAGCAAAACACCATCAAACAATCAGATTAAAATTTCAAAATCCAATAAGCCGATAACTAACTTCTAGCATCGACATAAACCTAAAAGCTAACCAGCTACCGAATGCACGCAATTCTGAAATTAACGAAAATAAACAAACAAAAGCCATTTTTTTCCAAAGAAACGCCACAGACTTACGGCTAATGTGGTGACGGTGGCTACGATTAATCCTTGTTCCGTTTATCAGCCAGTGAGTCGGAGTTGAAGTGAACGGCGGTGGCAGGCGGCGTCGGTTTGTCATGGAATTACGGGCGTCGTCGGTATGAAGAGGTTCACTGTTAAATTGAAGTTTCAATTTTCAGTTCGTGGGTTTATGCCGTGGAATTAGGGTAGCCGCGTGTCTTTGAAAGAGATTTGGGGGAAAAAATAAACTACGGTTAAAAAACCGTATACAAATTCGTAGTGTATGGTGAAAAGGGTCTCAAAGACTACGGTTAAAAAAAACCGTAGAGAAAATCGTAGTCTATGGAAGAAAAAAAATGCGTTCATAGATTACGGTTAGACCAACTATAGAGAAAAAGCGTAGTCTTTATTGAGAAAAAAACGATCATACACTACGGTTAGACAAACTGTAGACTAAAACCGTTGTCTTTTTAGACAAAAGAGCGCTCATAGACTACGGTTCGACAAACCGTAGACTAAAAGCGTGGTCTTTGGAGAAAATGTGCTCATAGACTATAGTTTGAAAAACCGTAGTGTAAAAGCGTTGTACAGAAAAGTGCGATCATAGACTACGGTTAGACAAACCTAGTGTAGAAGCGTAGTCTTTGGAGAAAACGCGCTCATATACTTCGGTTTGACAAACCGTAGTGTAAACGCGTAGTCCATTCTATAGAAAAGTGCGGTCATACTCTACGGTTAGACAAACCGTAGTGCAGAAGTGTAGTCCTTTACAAAAAAGTGCGCTCATAGACTACGGTTTTTAATGACCGTAGTGGTTGATAATCATACACTACAGTACAGACTACAGTTTTCACGCAGCCGTAGTCTATAGGAAAAAAAAGATGCTCATAGACTACGGTTGGTCCGAAAAACCGTAGTCGATAACAAAACACTACGGTTTTTTTGAAAAACCGTAGTCTATGTAATGTAGTGTATGAGCATTTTTCTTGTAGTAAATGTTCAAAATATCGTCTATGTTTAGTCTACTCCTACCTCTACCTCGGGTCCCTGCCGTTCCTCGGCCGCGAGTCGCCCGAGTTCCACGAGCTCGACTAGTCGAATGACCCCGACCTCGACCTCGTCTGGCAGCTGCCTCCCGTTCTTGGCGACAGAACTCTCGTTCTTGATCATAAGACTCCGGGGGGAGCCGATCTCGAATCGTACAGGAGCCACGGTTCGCCGAACCTGAAGGTTCCACCTCCGGGGCAGGCGTCTGTCCCGACCTGGAGCGAAGCACTCTCTCCGAGCTCGGACCGAGATTCGCCGAGCTCGAGGGTTCGCTAAACGATGCCATGAGAGCTCTTAACCGGGGGCGATTGACTGCTACCAAAGGATGGTTTGTGCATAGCTGTTTCAGCTCTTCAAGCAGGTCAAGGAACTGCTTCGAGTTCTGCCCGTACCGCGACTTGTACTCAAGATATTGCTCCAGAAGGTCTCTGATTCTCGCGTCGGCTGTGAACTCGGCATGCTCCTTAGCAATTCGCGCATGCCTCTTAGCAGCCCGTTTGGCCTTGTCCTCGGCCATCGCATGCCTTTCTTCCAAGTCAAGATACCGAGCCTTCAGCTCGTCGTATCTCTCCTGGGCCTCGGTTAGCTTCACCGAGGCCTCGTCTTGAAAATGGCGAAGCCTGTCCTCACAGTTCGCCAGGTCGACCTCTCTTGCGTTCAAGTCTTGACGCAATTGATGGATCCACTCGATCAGATCAGACACGTTGCCTATGGGCTAAAATGAACAGAAGAAAAAAGGGGACATAGTTGAGGAAAGTTTTTTTATTATTGATAATGGGTGTGGTTGTGATACAACCGCAGTACACAAAAAAAAGGGAGAGAAGAAGAAATATAATAAGTCCTATCTATTACAGCAAACGGAAATCATACCCCTTCCTGCTCGGCCTTGGGCTGCGGTTCTTCTTCGGTCTCTGCCCCTGGCTTCGTCGCACTCGAGCCGACGTCCGCTCCTGACTGCTTCGCTTCTCCCTCGCCGATCTCCTCATCCTCGTCCTTAGCCTCCGCCTTTTCCTTTGCCAGTGCCTCGAGGATAGGCACCATATCGGCATCCAGGTGGGCAGGACACCTTTTGATAGCATCGGCGGTGAGAAGCGTGGACGATCGGGCTAACGTGTTCACGACTTGGGAGGATTCGAGACCCTCCAGCAAGATCTGAAACGTAGGACTGGTACAGCTCCTCGATCTCCGGAGCATGGTAGCCATATTTAGCCCGGTCAAGGGTCGGGAAGTCCTCAGCCACCTCGTCCAGAGCATTCACCACCACGGCCTTCGAGGCCAAGCCGCCCAACCTCCCGAGGACCTCGGAGAAGGACTCAGCGAAAACTAGCCTTTCTGCGAAGGCACGAAGGATCGACCCCTGGGCAGCTACGACTTCCGCATTTCTGCGCCCCAACGCTGTCGTCACCACCTCGGTTTTGGCTACTTCGGTAGCCTGGGCCTCAGCCCTCGCCACCTCGGCTTCAGCCCTCGTCGCCTCCGCCTCGGCCTTTGCCGACCCCACCTCAGCCTTCGCCGCTCCCGCCTCGGCCTTCGCAGCTTCCACCTCGGCCTTCATCGCCTCCGCTGCAGCCTCAGCCGCCTCAGTCCTGGCTTTCGCAGCCTCCACCTCGGCACACAGGGCGTCCACCTCAGCCTTTGCCGCTGCAGCTTCAGCAATCGCCTCCTCGGCTTTCTTCTTCGAGGCAGTCACCTCGGCTGCCCTCAGCTCAGCCGCTACCGCTCTCTCCCCCAACTCCAGGCTTATCCTGTCCAGGTGTTTGTATTTACCGGAGATTTACTGGAGAGCGGAGCAGATATGGTTGATCATCTGTAGATAACAAAACAGTTATCACACTGCATGTCACGAAACCAACGAGGAGTGTGGATGAGCTATTCTTACCTCCGGCATAGTCGGGGCCTCGGAGGGCGAGGTTAACACTATTGCTGTCTCTTCCCGCAGAGGAAGAGGCGTGCCAGCCGAACTCCCCACCGGTCGCTTGCCTCGGCGGATGTGTTCCGGAGATTGTCGTGGAGAGGGTGTCTCCTCCGAAATGGTCACCGTCTCCATGTCCTGAAGTTGAGGCCGAACTGGTTCAGCCACCTTTGCCGGCTCGGCAGCTCCCGAAGCCTCTGCCGTTTGCGCAGTCTTGACGACCTTCGAGGGCTCGGTCTCTGACCTCGGCCGTTTCTTCCCAACCTTAGCCACAGGCTTTCTTGCCGGCGCCTTCTTCGCCTCTTCACCCGCGCTTCCCACGAATTTCACTGCACACAACAAAGTTAAAGGTCAAAACAGAAAAGACCATGAATCTAATTCAAGGCAACTAAAGGCGGAGTTTTCACCCCGGTCCACATCGGTGCCGGGCTGGTACGGACTAAGCCCAGCCGCGACAAGGTCGGCCTCGGCATACACCTTCGAGATGGTGCCGAGCTCTGCCAAGGGATTCCCGAGGTCATCGAATTCCTCTGCCCCGGCGTCTTTTATTCCCTTCTCCCTCCACACAAAATGGGGGACGTCGTCTACTCGACAGAATAAAAACTTCTTCTGCCAGTCCGTGACTTTCGATGAGGTTTTCACCCTAATCCCTGTCCCCGGCC
The DNA here is from genome assembly GCA_034509125.1 of Monilaria moniliformis. Lineage (NCBI taxonomy): Eukaryota > Viridiplantae > Streptophyta > Magnoliopsida > Caryophyllales > Aizoaceae > Monilaria > Monilaria moniliformis. The sequence goes on along the minus strand of JAYDZE010193548.1, from coordinate 17,084 downwards.
GAGGTGACAAATAAAAAGAACCACCCAAGGCTTTGAAAAGAAAAAAACGCAGGATTAGGTCTACGAAAAATGGGATGCCGAGCTGATGCGCTTCGACACCCAGACACACCAACTGTTTGAAGGTGTTCGGCATAAGCTGACCTAAAGGGACCTCGGCTGTACAGAGTAGGTCCCTAACTATTTTATTCAAAGGAAAACGCAGACCGAACTTCACGAAATCCTCGAAAACCATGGCGTAACCCCTAGGAGGGGAACAAGCCCTATCACACGGTCGAGGTGCAATAAAAAGAGAAGACGAAGGGAAGAGATACTTCTGCGCGATGACCCTAATCGCAGAAGCATCTAAAATCGATTGGTGGTTTAAAACGCTAGCCCTAGACACATTCCTAATCGAAAACTCTACTACCCGACTTTCGCTAAGGCCGGCGGCCGTGAAAACTTCCGTTTCCACCGGCCCCGCTTTATATACAAATTCCGACGATGCACTCGCCGGAATATCTGACCCAGACCGACTACTATTTGAAGAAGACATGGAAACTTACTATTTATCAAAGAAAGGAGTCGGACGCTACGGTGTATGTAGTGATCGGATTTCTGAGACAGCGGCTGGAGAAATGGCAGAGAAAAAGTTTGACAGTTTTGAAATTTTTAGGGTAATGAGTGAAAGCGTGACCAGTAAGTTTTAAGTATTGTGCGTCCTTTCACATCCCTATTCTATTGAAATCCCAACCGTCGCACAGTCATGCTGAGGTCAGCCCATGTTCGGCATCGGCACCAGGCAGCATACCACCTCGGTTCACACGATTCCACTTTGCCTAGATCCCAACCCAGCCAATTGCGCCCAAAGTCATCCCTACTCTGTATCCTCGCTTCTACCCTATTTTTGGGGAGGGGGGGGATGTGATAGGATATGCAACCCGGTCCACCAGAAGTTCAGCCCAACGACGACAAGTTCGGCCCATCAGAAGTCCAGCCCAGCCCACAAGCCAACAGCTCGGCTATAAAGGAGCTCGGACCAGAAGCCAACAGCTCGGCCATAAGGGAGCTCGGATCGGAGACATGCAGCTCGGCACTAAGGATGGTAGAAGCTCGCCTACAACCGTCCACTACTTTCTAACCGCCAGCCATGATCTTGGAAACTGCCCCCATGATCTTTGTAACCGCTGAGTCTCTTTAAGGGCTCATTAATTCGGGTAAAGACCCATGTAATACTATAAATAGAGGCTAGATTAGTGGAAAAAAGTTTGAACACTCTACACTTGTAATCACTCGGCAATAATACATAAGATATACGCTTTGAGCCGTGGACGTAGATCAATTAAGATCGAACCACGTAAAAATCTTGTGTGCGCACTCTCAAATTCCAGATCCATATCCGAATCAAACAAACCCGAGAAAATAAGATCAATCACAAAATATATTTAATATTCATTTAAAAACAAAAAGAATCAAATCGAAAAAGAAAAGAAATGCGAGAGAAAAGAAATAAAGGAAAATGGAGAGCAAAACATCACTCCATTCACGAAGAAGAAGAAAAGGAAAATGAATAAGGAAGAAAAAGGAAAAGGGAAAGGACATTTTTTTTTTAAAATGAAAAAAGGTGCTGCCACCAAACGTTGCAACACCTTCGGATGAACCGCCGAGGCTGCAGCCGATCACTCAGATGTCGCCACGCGAGAGGCGACTGCTCCGATTGTTGGTTGCCGCGCACGTCTGCAACGACGCCTCGTTTCTCGCTGCCGTCGGAACCCTTGCGGCCGCCACATGGGTAGCCACGTTGCAGATGCCCTTAATAAATCTCTCTCTCCACACACATTGTCATTTATCCACCTGTGTTTATTAAAGATATATATAAGTTGAAAGCGTTAAAAAGTCCAAAGCATATGTAAAATGTGCGGGTAAAAATTACATAGCATCATTTTATACTTAAATGTGGTCATCTTTGTTTTTGTTTTTAATCGTCTTTTGCCTTCCAATAAAATTAGTACTCACATGCCAAAATCATTATTTGCAAGGAGAGTGAGTATGAATATACACCCCTAAAAACAGTGATGGATTTAGGAAACGAAACTCGTGGGATCGAACACAGTATAGAATTAACAAAAATATAATATTTAAATAATTATATATATATATATATATATATATATTATAATTTGAGTAGCATTATCTTCTATTATAAGCAAATTCAGAGTTTTTTCAAAAAGAAACTTATCCATTAACATAACAAATAAATAAAATTCGAATCAACAATTAATATGATAGCTTGTATAAATTTTTGTTTAATTCAAAGATTTAAAAAACTATGATTTCTGACAAGAGTTCTAGATTGAAAGAGTTGATTAAAATATTTTTTCTCACAAATCAAACTCGAATCATTTATGTTTATCAACACTCATTCAATCAACAATTAACATCACATCCATCAATATTCAAAATTAAAAACTAAATAAGAAATCTCATCACTTTGAGAAGAAGGCGTCTTGTCACGCCCCGCCAAGTCCCGTGCGAGAAAGGATGGAGAGGTAGGAGTTCACGGCATCTAGTACCTTCTACCTCCTTCATGAGGCTGGATATGAATGTGGAATTCTCTAGAACCTAGGGTTTCCACTTAATGCTGGTAGAAAAATGCATAACCCTCTAGAATGTAGGGATTCCACTTGTACATAAAATACTCTAGATATAGAAGGATCTAGACCCGAGGGGGAGTTGTATAAATAGTTGGCTAAGTCCATTTGTAAACCAACGAAGGGAATAACGAGAGATATCCATTGAGAAATAAAGCATTCAAGCATTTCCAAGCTTCTCGAATTCTCTTTACTTTCTTTCTCTAATGTGTTCACGCATCCTTATTGTAAACCTATTTGCACACACGTGTTCGAGGGAAGGCTGACTCGATTAGTTCGCAAGGGCCGACGAGTCATTGAGTGCCGCACGACCTTGCAAGAGGCAAGTCCGTGACAAGTGGTATCAGTGCCCGGATTTGCACGCTGTGTGCTGAAGAATATATTTCGAGGGGATGGCTAACAACAAGGAGAAGGAAGTTATGGTGTCCGATGTAGACATCGGCGTGCAAGGGGCAATTGCCGTTGGAGATAAGAAGAAGCGAAGTAGAAGCCAACCACCGAGGGATGATGGTACCTCGAGGGAGCCCACGCAGGTGGTGGCCAGCAAAGTGATGGACTTGGCGCTCTGAGTGGAGGTCGTGGAGCGAGACATCTCGACACTGTAGGAGCATGTGTTTGAGGAATTTGAGGAGATCAAGAAGGCGGAGAAAGTTCAACAACCCGCCGAGCTCGAGTGGGAGGTCCGCTTCAAGAAGATCTTCGATATGATGGAAAATATGCAAGATTCGATAGACTCGATGCAAAATGATGTGGCCAAGTGCAAGAAGGCTATGGCCAACGGTGGGGCAAGCATGAGTCACCATGTTCCAAGGGTGGAACAACCAAAGCCGAAGGTATTAGACGGCAAGAGGGACGCACAAGAGGTGGACACATTCCTATGGCACCTCGAGAGGTACTTTGAGGGCCTCGACATCGACGAGGAGGCCACCAAGGTAAGAACCATATCTCTTTATCTTAGTGGTCTTGCTGCTTTATGGTGAAGCCGCACGCATGCCGATATGGAAAAGGGGTTGTGTCAAATCAATACACTTGAAGAGTTCAAAATGATACTTAAACGACACTTCTACCCAAAGAATGTCATCAACGAGTCTCGTAAGAAAATGAAAGAGGTGAAACATACAAAGACCATCCCCGAGTACGTGAATGAGTTCACAACGCTCATGCTCCAAATCCCAGACATGATCGAGGATCAGTTGGTGTTCAATTTTGTCGATGGGCTGCAAGAGTGGGCTCAAAAGGAGGTCAAGAGGCATGACTTCTCTACCGTTGATGAAGCCATCGCCATCGCCGAGTCCCTGACTGAATATCAAAAGAACCCACAAACATCTAAGGGCAACGACTACAAGGGTGGCCCAAGTAAAAGTGGGGGAGACAAGAAGGAATACAAACCTTCTGACAAGGGAGGTAATCACCACAAAGGCAACCAAAATCGAACCAAATTCGAGGACAAGAAAAATGACAATTTTGTGCCCAAGGGTGGCTGTTTTATGTGCAAGGGGCCACATCCCATGCGTGGGTGTCCCAAGTTCGGGTCACTTAATACCCTCATGGAGGAACGAGAGGCATTACCAAAGGAGACGAGACACGTGAACGAGACACATGGGGTCGCTACAACTACTCAATGCCTTAGTTGCTGTGAAAGCCAAGGCTGAACCCTCCACAAAAAGTGAGGAGTTGATCTATGTGGAGGCCAACATAAATGGGCACTCGACCACAATGGTGGACACGGAGCGACTCACAACTTTATTACCGATGCGGAGGCCAAGAAGTTGGGGCTGCCTATCGTAAAACAACAAGGGTGGATCAAGACGGTGAACACCCAACCCAAGCCCCTAGCCGGATTCATTCGTGAGGCAATAATGCAACTTAGGACTTGGAAGGGCCAAGTCGACTTCTCGGTGGCACCAATGGATGACTTCAACCTAGTCATCGGATTGAAGCTTATACGTAAGATTTTTGCCATTCCTTTACCTTATGCTAATTCTTTATGCATTTTGGATAAGGATTCACCATGCATGGTGCCCGAAGTTGCACCCGACGGGAATAAGAAAAGAGCCATGTAACTCTCGGCAATGCAAGTAGCGGGCCAAGAAAGGAGATGTAACGTTCCTAGATGTTATGAAGGAAGAGCAGGCTATGGGGAGCATTCAGAGGACGTGCCCCAAGCAATTAAGGCAGTCCTTAAGGAAAATAAGGACGTAATGCCACCCGAGCTACCAAAGAGTCTACCCCCGAGGCGAGAGGTAGACCACAAGATAGCGTTGGAGCTAGGTGCCAAGCCACCCGCCATGACTCCTTACCGCCTAGCCCCGCCTGAACTGGAGGAAAAGAGGAAGCAACTTACGGAGTTACTCGACACGGAGAGAATTCGCCCGTCGAAAGCACCATTTGGGGCCCTGGTACTGTTCCAACGCAAAAGTGATGGGTCCATACGAATGTGCGTGGACTATCGAGCATTAAATAAGGTAACCATCAAGGACAAGTACCTTGTTCATTTGATAGCTGATTTGTTCGACAGGCTTGGAGGGACCAAGTTCTATACTAAGATGGACCTTCAAAATGGTTAGTATCATGTCCGAATTGCGGAGGGAGATGAGCCAAAGATGACAATGCATCACCCGTTATGGCTCATTTGAATGGTTAGTGATGCGCTTTAGCCTAACCAATGCCCCAGTCACATTTTGCACACTCATGAACAAAAATTTCCATCCCTACTTGGATCGATTCATGGTGCTCTACCTCGACAACATTGAAATCTATAGCAATACATTGGAAGAGTATGTCGAGCACTTAAGAGTCGTCTTCCAAGTGTTGAGGGAGAACGAGCTCTATGTGAAGAAAGAGAAGTGTGCATTTGTCAAAGAAGATGTACCCTTCCTTAGGCACATCATTGGACGTGGTCAAATCCGCATGGACGAGGGAAAAATTAAGGCTATCTCCAAGTGGGAGCCGCCGACTAAGGTAACCAAACTACGCTCATTTCTTGGTTTGATTAACTATTATCGCCGTTTTATACACAACTATTCGTCGAGAGTTGCACCATTGACGGAACTTCTCAAGAAGAAGAAGGTGTGGGAGTGGTCAAGGAATTGCCAAGAGGCATTTGAGGAGTTGAAGAAGGCCGTGTGCGAGGAGCCCATCCTAACATTTCCCGACTTTACCAAAGCATTTGAAGTGTACACCGATGCATCAGATTTTGCTATCGGTGGGGTGTTGATGCAAGATGGTCACCCTATCGTCTTCGAGAGCCAGAAATCGGCGCAAGAAAATGAAATGACAGTCATTGTCCATTGCCTTAGGACATGGCGACACTACCTACTTGGCTCAAAGTTCATGGTCAAGACCGACAATGTAGCCACAAGTTACTTCCAAACCCAAAAGAAGTTGTCCTCGAAGCAAAATCGTTGGCAAGACTTCTTGGCTAAGTTTGACTATGAGTTAGAGTACAAGTCGGGCAAAGCAAATGTGGTTGCGAATGCATTAAGCCGGAAGACGGAGCTAGCCCATATCATCGTCATCCAAGACGGCATGCGTGATCGCATCAAGGAGGCGATGAAGCACGACCCAATGGCAAAATCTCTCTTCAAGCTTGCCGAGGAAGGCAAGACATGCAGTTTTGAATAGAGGACGTCTATGGTCGAAGAAAGGAGTCCCGGAGCCACCAAGATGACTAAGTCATGGGAAGAAAAGACCGACTTAGCACGAGCATGTTTGGAGAATGCTAGCAAGAGGATGAAGAAGTGGGCCGATGAGAAAAGAACCTGAGAGAGTTCAATATAGGCGACCAAGTCTTGGTCAAGCTGCTTCCCTAACAATTCAAAGCATTGAGGAGCTTGCACTAGGGCTTGGTCCGAAGATATGAAGGCCCTTTTCCTGTCGAAACTAAAGTAGGCAAGGTTTCCTATCGCCTTGACCTCCCTATCACTTTGAAGATTCATCCGGTCTTCCATGTGAGCATGTTGAAGCCGTATCATGAGGATAAGAAAGACGCAAGTCAAGGACAATCATTGAGAGCACCACCCGTAGCGACTAAGTCATATGACAAGGAGGTAGAAAGTGACAAAGAGGTAGAAGCGTGCTTGACAAGCGGCTTGTGCGACGAAGGGGTGTTCCACCCAACACTCAATACTTAGTCAAATGGAAGTGTTTGCCCGAGTCTGAAGCAACATGGGAATCATTGGGAGACTTCTGGCAATTTCAAGAGACGCTCGAGGCATACGAAGCGACGAGAACACCGCTCAATTAGGTGGGGGAGAATGTCACGCCCCGCTAAGTCCGACACAAGAAAGGATGAAGAGGTAGGAGTTCACGGGCATCTAGAACCTTCTACCTCCTTAATGAAGCTGGCTGTGAGTGTGAAATTCTCTAGAACTTAAGTTTTCCACTTATACACAGAATAATCTAGAATTGAAGGATCTAGAGAATAAATATCCACCATCCACTGAGGAGGGGAGTTGTATAAATAGGTGGATAAGTTTATTTGTAGATCAATTGTGGAATACTCATTGAGGAATACACGTATTTAAGCATTTCCAAGTTTAAGAGCTTCTCATAATTCTCTTTACTTTCTCTCTCTAACGTGTTCAAGTATCCCTATCAATAACCTCTTCACACACAAGTTCGAGAGGGGCGACGAAGGATTGAGTGTCGCACAACCTTGCAAAAGGCAAGTCCGTGACGATGTGCCCCTATTATTAATGGATGCTATTTTCATGTTAGATGTATATGTTAAATTTTAAATTTGTGTGTTCAAGATGCCTTATATTTGTTTAATGACTATGTAAAATCATTAGAAAATTCGTAAAATTAATTCATAATAAAAAAGTTATAGGAAAGAAATGACAAAAATATTGTCATAGTAAAAAAATTAGTTTTACAAATTTTTCTATGATGTATCAATTAGATGTAACTATACTTGTAACATAATAAATTCAGCATTAGAGGTTGTAGTGATATAGACTTGGTTTTATTGCCTTTTTGTTGGACTCAATGTATAGAGTTATTTAAATTATTCAAATCTTTTTAAACTGCAACTGTTGTATTTGTTGGAGTTTATTATTGTATTACTGTTCGTATTTTAGAGCATTGCACATATATATAGCACTAAGTTTTAATAGTTGCATAAAAAAGTAGTGAAAAATTACAACTTATAATATTTTATATGGTCCAAAAATGGTTAAATCCAATGGTATTTTTAGTTGCTTAATGTTTAGATCCAAAATGAAAATAAGTTGGTGTTTGTAAACTTTTAGATTGTTATTATGAAAATTTACAAAACTTACTTCTTACAAACTTTGCCCAGTTTAGTTTGGATACTGGAGTGTCATTTGAATTAGATCTTTCTAACGTAGAACAAGTAAAATATGAGTTATATGTAGCCTTACGTGCCATATTTAAGGATTATGAAACAAAATTAATAATAATCATCAAATAAACACTCACACATCTAGTAGAGATTCCAACTTTAGTAACTATGAAAATAACATCATTATATAATAATACAACTCATAGGGGTAGAGCTAACAGTAAATACATATATTTGTAATCTCGTGCTATTTTCAAAGATGTAGGTCATCAACATCACCAACTCGACTTCCTAGATTGGTGTTCAACGCATGAGAAAGATTATCATATACTTGCCACCATGACAAATGAGATTTTTGCAGTTCCCATTTCCACCGTTGCTGTTGAGCAAGCTTTCAGCACTGCCGGTTGCGTCTTGGACGAATTAAGAAGCAATATGCCGACAAGAAACATATAAGCCACCATATTGCTTGATGATTGGCCAAGGCGGAAATAAGGGCTCATGAACCGGATTAGGACCTTCGTGTAGAGCGACGTTCTAAACGATCCGGAACCGAGTAGGTAAGTTAAGGTAAGAGAACTACGTGGAGTTTGATTCCTCAATGAAGAAATATAGGTAATTCAATTTAAATTGTTAAAGTATAACTTTAAGGATTTAAATGGAACTCAAATCTTTTTTCTTTTATTTTTTCCCCCTTAGTCTTTGTAGTTTGACTTTGTTGCAATTTGTAAACTTGTAACTTGTAAGTTTGTTTGTAATTTGTAATGTAAATTTTGTTTTGTAATTTTAATTTGCTTATTTAATTACTTAAAATCTTCAGTTTTGTAATTCATTGTATTTGTAACAATGTAATGTATACATTTGAATTATCAATAAATAATTGCGATTTTCAAATATTATTTTTTGTAACTTACAGTTTCTCTTTATTTCATTTGTTTTTTTATTATGCATATGCTTTGATTTATTTAAATTCGTCTTCGATTTCAAAATTAAACCACATTGAATGTATAACAAAAAATCGAAAAATCAGAACCGGAACCACCGAAAATCGTTGGTTTTGAACAGGAATCGGAACAACCGATTTTCAGTTCAATACCGAAACTGTCTCTAGCCCTCACAGCTCGGTAACGGTTTCGGTGCCCACGAAACCGTAACCGGCGGTTTCGGAACCATGGGCACCCCTACTCGCATCCTTCTCTATCTCTGTACAGTTATTGAAAAATTGGATTATATAATTTGTCTCCAACATCATATTACCGATTTAAGATTCGAGATATATTTTTTTCAATTCTTAAAATTAAATTATGTTTTTGTTCAACTCCATATTGAGAAACTTCTACGTAATATAAATGTCAATTTTGGATCTTTGGCATCATAGATTGTGCCAAAAAATGTAAACTTGGTTATTTTTGCAAATTCCATAAATGCTATGATTTTTTATTTTATCTTCTGCAATTTTTAAAAGTTGGAATTAGGCTTGCAAATTCGGATAACGGGTATCAGGTAATACTCGACCCGACCCGATACCCGCGCATGTCGGTTGCGGGATCGGGGTCGGGTATTAAGGATGCCGATGATTCGGGTTTCGGGTAATACCCGATGGGGTATAGGGTACCCGCAATACCCGATAATCACCAATTTTGCCCTGCCCCCAATTAATTATTCAATGAACTATTGTTACTATTCTATATTTCTATTCCCTGAAGATTGAAGAAGAAGAACGCAGTCAGAGTAGAGAGGGTTCCCAATTTCCCTCTTTCCGTCTCTCGCGCCTCTCTCAGTCTCTCTGATTCCTCCGCCGCGACCCTCCGCCGCTCGATCGCTCCGACTTCCCTGAGCTAATGAGCTCCCTCGCATCACGGGACGTCCACAGGACCGCGTCGGGTATTTGGGTACCCGATCCGTCACTCGGGGTCGGGGTCGGGTGCAGTATAGGAGGTAATTTCGGGTGCGGATATCCGCAATGTCGGGTGCGGATATCCGCGGGTACCCGATTTTGCAGGCCTAGTTGGAATATGTAATTTTATATTGAAAATCTCTGTTTTTTTTTATAATAAAAAAAATCAGATCAACTTTACCTCCAATATGTATCGGTGATTGTGTCGTCACCAGTGACTTAGTTTCTCGCCAAACGACGCCGTCGCAGTTGGCCCAGTTCAGTCCTAGGCGTCGAGCACAGTTTAGGGAAACCTTGTACAGAAGAAATCCATAAATATTACGACCGCGACACTTCACCTTCCCTTTCTCTCACTTCTTTTTCGTTTCAAGATAGAGAAAGACGAATACGAGATCTCAAGCGCGATCTGCAAGGTGCCCTTTCTGATTTCCGCATTTTCTTATGCAAGATCAATCTCTTGCGTAATGTTTGCATTGTTTTCGCCCTAACACAGATCGCCCACATTTTCTGTAATTTCAAATTTTCGGTTTCTGTATCTTGTACTCTTTTTTTTTTTTTCCAATTCAATCAGTAGCTGTGGTTGTTGATTTAGGTAGCATTGGTGCCGAAGAAAATGGAAATTTGATTCAATTTCGTTGTATTATTGCTCATAACAAAGAAAATGAAGTATGAGCTCTTTGGTTGAGTAATTTTTTGCTTTATCCCCTTTTTTGGGATGATTTAGGTTTTCATTTCTCTGGTTTGAAACCATCTCAAACATCTCCTTTAGCGAGACCTCACTATCGTTTTACAATTTGCTGATTTTAATTTTATTCTGTAAATTTCAATCTTAATTCCTAAGACCAAATTGGTTACTTCTGTTTTGTCTATGTTTTGATCATAAAAGTAAGGCTCAAGTCTCTCTCTAAGGTTAGGGGTTTCTGTATTTCGAAGCATATTAGTATGATTAGATGGAATAAAAGTAGGTATAGTTTCACTTTACTTCCTGAATTTTTTTATTACCCTTTCTTGTTCATTGTTTTTTGCATCAAGCAGTTTACAAGTGTTGCTTGTTGCATATCATGCAGGTTTTATGAGAATATATAAGATCGTGATAACGAAATAACGAATAATGGCATCAGAAACAGCTATTGTTAAAGTTTCGGAACCTCCCATATCAGAGAGGGAAAATTTTGATCTTTCCGGACCTGTGTACCTGACAACAGTTGATTGGTAAGATCCCAACTCCTATGAGGTTTTAGGTTTACAACATTCACTCTCGTTGATAAAGTGTGCGCCGTCATTCTTCTGCATATATGTTTCTCATGTACTGAAAAGAGCTCAAGGGTGTTTCTTGCTTTTAACTAGGCTTAAAGGTGCTCATCTTTTCTTTTGATATCAGTAGCAACGAAGCAGAATCACATATCTTGTTCATTGACAGTTCCTTAGATGGAGATAGATGCCAATCAAGATATGCCATTGTGTTTTCTCTTAGCAATTTGTTATGCCACCAACTAATGTTTCTACCTCTTGTCGAAGCACTATGACCCTTCTAAGTACAACTTTGTTTGGCGAATTTTTTTGGCATCTTTTATTTTACTCCACTGCTTTAGACTTCTCATTCTATGATTGCTGAAGAATTGAGGTTTTGTATTATGAGGTTCGTTACCATAGACTCTTATAATTGGGAAAGAGTTCGACTATGCTATAGAATTCTCATTCTAGGTTTTGAAGAATTGAGTTGGACTATCTAAATTAACCTATTGCACTTATTTGCTGATGATTTTTCCCCAATTGATTCAATGTGACAGAAGCAACTTATACAGAAAATGTTTCTATAAAACTTGGATTGTCATCTCTAGTTTGAATGAACTGTTATGATTCTTATACACTAGTATTTTGCAGGACAAATTCGTGTCACCGGAGGTCTGTTGCAGCTAGTATGGTTCAGGCTGTTTATATTTTGGAACGAGACCGCCAAGAGAAACGAGAGGGGGACCAAGCGCTCGCGCCTTCGTGGTGGAAGGCTTTCAATTTCGAGTTATACAGGCAGCTTATCGACGATGCTGATTCTTGCACTTTTGGTGCCATATATAAACTCAGGTCGACATCTCCGGATGACCAGCATCCGGCTCAAGCTCCACGCTACGTTGTTGCCTTTCGAGGGACTATAACCAAAGGAGACGCGTTCGTGAGGGACCTTGAACTTGACATCCACATCATACGGAACGGGCTGCACCAGACGTCGCGGTTTGAGATAGCCATACAAGCCGTTCGCCATGTAACTGCGACATTCGGAAGCAGCAACGTCTGGATAGCCGGACATTCCCTTGGAGCTGCCATGGCATTGCTTGCAGGGAAGAACATGGCAAAGAATGGCGTTCTCCTCGACGCCTTCTTGTTCAACTCGCCGTTCTTCTCGGCCCCAATCGAGCGGATCAAGGACAAGAAAGTGAAGCACGGCCTCCGGTTTGCCGGCAGTGTTATTACAGCAGGACTAGCTCTTGCCATGAAGAGCAACAACCAAGCTCATCGTTCTGGCGGCACGTTCGTCGCCTTGGCCACATGGCTGCCGCACCTGTTTGTGAACCCGGCCGACCACATCTGCTCGGAGTATGTTGGGTACTTCGAGCACAGGAAACGGATGGAGGATATGGGCGCCGGAGAGATTGAGAGGCTGGCAACACAGCACTCTATCGGAGGCCTCATGTTGAACGCGTTCGGTAAGCAGTCGGAAGAGCCACCACATCTCATCCCGTCGGCGCATGTCACGGTGAACCGGTCCGTGGCCCGTGATTTCAAAGAAGCTCATGGGATCCACCAGTGGTGGAGAAGTGATCTTCACTTTGAAACCAAGACTTACACCTATAGTTAGATCAATCCCTAGAGATGCCATTGCTTTCATTTGTTAAATTGATTCTTGAAAATGTTGTCTATGAATTTTGTGTGGCATTGAAACATGATTTGTAATGGACGATCTCGTGTGATTTCTTGTATTTCGAGGGAGCGGAGACAAATGTGATCCCCGGTGGTGATTGTCAATGTCCATATTAGGACCCCACCTCACCACCACCACCACCACCACCACCACCGGTTCTCCCCCATCACCTCCTTTTCCTCTTGTGCAGCTTGGCCACCACCACCTAAATTGGGTCCACAATCTTTTGCTCATCGACTTTGACCATTCTTCTTGATAATATTAATATGGTGAATTTTATATAATAGTATATAATTTAAATTTATAGTAGAAATGCGTTGTGCATAAATTACATGCATATAATCCCTATTACTGTCATTTTTCATGAGAATGCTATTGCACGCAGTGGTGAATGTAAGGGGCTGTTTGATAAGGGAGTTTAGGCCCAGATAAGATAAAATATCTGGGCCCAATAGTAAAAATGTGGTGTTTGGTTGGTCTGTTAAGGTTTTATCTCGGCTCGACGGGCCGAGCATTAATAATCGCGGCCTGCTGCATTCACTTCAAAACGACCGCGTTTTGGGCAGCTGCATCTAGATTGCAAATCGCACAATTTTTTGGTGTGATTAGAACTGTTTGGGCGAGATTTCCCTCTTCTGCCCTCTCTCTTTGTACTCCCTCTCTCTGTCTACTCTCTCTACATTCTTCGTTTCTCTCTTGTTGTGGCACCGCCGGTGGTAGTGGTAGTTGAAGGCCGACGAACAGTCGCCTTGCTCCACGGCCGCCGCACAATCGCCGGAGCTCCACGGCCGCCGCATAATCGCCTTCCTCTAGGGCCGACGAAAAATCTCCCTTCTCCACGGCCGCCGCACAGTCTCCTTTCTCCACGGCGGTTGTGCATGTGGCGGCGGTAGTGGGTTATCGTGTTATCCTCCGATTTCGGGCTGAAGGTGTGAGCTTTTGATGATTTCGTTGATAAATATGAAATTTGGGTTTGGAATGGGTTTGATTTCGATTGGGGTTCCAAAGTTGGTATTGGCTGTGATGATTCGTTGAGAAGTCTGAGCCAATTTTTCGATTTATTTAGATTGGCTGTGATGTTTGGGAAAATCAAGATCTGAGCCTGTTTTGGGAATCTTCTTTCTTGATTTGTTTTGATTTGGGATTTCGACAACTGATTTCGGTTGGTTGTGATTTCGAATTTCGATTTGTTTCGTTTTGGGATTTCGATTGGCTGTGATTTGTTTCGATTTGTTTGGATGTTGTTTGTTGATTTCTTTCCATTCCTTTCAATTCGTTTCGATTTGGCCGCAAATCCGGCCACTGCATGTTTTCCGGCGGCGGTGGTGAAGGGGCGGATGGCGGTGGTGAAGCTTGGGCGGATGGCGGAAGGCGGTTGTGAACCGCAGTGGTGAAGATGGGGATGGTAGTTCCATCGATGCATTAACATTAATTAACGACTCATTAACACTAATTAATGATTCATTAATATTAATTACTCAGTAATTAATTATTTAATTAATTAGTTAACAAATTTTACAATAATTATTAATTAATCTTGAGTAAAATTTAAAAAATCATTAATTAAAAGAATCATGATAAATTAATCTATTTTAATTGTGATTATTTAATCTAAATTAATTAGTATATCTTAATATATATAAATTAAGGTTTATCATCAATTAACTGAAATTATGGTTAATAATTAGTTTATCATAAATTAACTGAAATTAAAATTAAAATTAAAATCAAACTAATTGAAATTAGCATGGAAGGGCTTAGATTCTGTTCACATTCCTTGACTAAATAAAATTTAAAACGCGTTAATTAATTTATTCAGCTATTTAATTAATATTAATTATTCATTAAACTACTAGTAATTAGTATGTGTTAATTAAATAATATCAATATACATAACCATTAATAAACTTGATCGGTAATTAATTTACTGAAATGTAATCAGTACTCAATATTTCAATTGATTTCATCATTTAAATTTAATTAATCTTTAAAGGTAGCATAACTTAATTACGACAAAGATTAGTTAATTTAATTTAATAAATTATCTAATACCTTGCAAAATTTATATACGTCAATAAATCTTAATTTAGATTAAGAAAATTAATTGTTATAACTAATTTAGTTAACTCTATCAAACAACAACTTTAAATTCTTATCATAGTGTAACAGTAATTTTTCATTTTAAAGCCCATTTCACCTTATGTATATCACCTTATCTCATCTTAGCTACCAAACGAGCCCTAAATGTGATAGGATTTTTTCCCGCTTTATGAAATGAAAATGGACTTATATACTTTCGTAGAATCAATTGCGATGAGATCTGTTTATTTTTTATTTTTATATTTTTTTTGTAAAATGTGATACTGATATAAAGAAGAGTTTATATCAAACGAAATTTTAATAAGAAATATGAAGAACTTTTTTTGTATCTCAGATAAAGCTAATCACCAACAAATTTAACAATAAAGTAATGCATATTGCTTGCAATTATGGAAAGTAAATAAAACTATATAAATACATCATATATTTTACACAATTCTCTCTTTCTGAGAGACAAACAATTTACATTTATATTTGAAATAATTATTACTAGAGGGATTTCATACATTTATCCCCAAGTTTTTTTTTTCTTTTTTGTGCATCGTATTAGAGAAAGACATAGGAGTGTTTGTCTTTTATTTTCCCGCTTCTTCCACCGCTAAATATGAATTATTTAATATGGAAATCCCTTTTTTCTTTATTTTTTCAAATGCTAATCCCGAAGAGGAACAAAAGCCAGATTTCTCGCTTCTGCTCAACTCTGATTGGCCAAAACTAATCATTTCCAATTTTTCAAAAAAAAAAAAATTCGAAAATACAGAGGCAAAAGAAATCGAATCGAAAACAAGTCATCAACTGATCTACTCTCTCAGATTTGAAATCCCTATAATCATACAAAACCATAATTCTTTATACAATTTGAAAATTAAAAATCACCCAGATTAAAAATAATTAGCAAAAGAGAAAACGAAAACTAACAGTGGAAACCCAAGACAGATCCATCACTTACAGAAACCGAAACCCTGCAGTCGCTGCGGGCCCCCACGTGGTGATTAAACAAATGCAAGACCCGAACCCGGCCCGCCATCTCCAGCCTCGACTCCACCTCCATGCTCGGCCCGACCCGGAACCCGCTATCGGGCTGCTGCGACAGAGACAGCTCGACCGGAAACGACTGGACGGAGAAGGTGGCGCCCATGTACTGTGTCCGGCCGGCGGCGATCTTTCCGGCGGGGATGAACATGAAGCCCACCTGGCGGCCGGCGTACAGGAGCTGGATTGAGCTGTCGTAGTGGGCGAAGGCGGCGCGGTTGGGGTTATTGACGGTGACGTATTGGGAGAAGGTGAAGCTAACGGTGGAGTTGGTGAGGGAGAATGCCGGGAGAGTGACGGCGTTGACGGCGAGGGAGGGGTCCTTGGGCTTGAAGATTGTGAGGTAGACGATGCAGGCGACGATGACGAGGAAGATGAGGAAGATGGTGGCTACGATGCACGAAGCCAGGTTGGTGCGGCCGCTGGGGCGCTTGTGGATCGGAGGTGGCGGTTTCCCCATTAGAGATAGAGATCGATTTACACAGAGAGAGAGAGAGAGAGAGAGACTGGGAGTGTGAACACTGTGAATTGGGGGAGTTTTGTTGGATTGCTTTTTGAGTATTTATGTCGTTGATCAGCTCAGGTCTTGTCTTTAGCTGCACCCACTCACATTGGATTTTAGTTTATTTCTGCTTAATTAATATTGTCAGTTTTAACAGGTGATGTCATTATCGTTTTAGGGGACAAGTGACGTAATTATTAGACCGATTTGTATGATTTGTCATCATACAAATACTTCATTATTTACATCATTATTTAATTAAGAAGCAACTCCAGCATTCCTCATCCCTTTATCTGAACTATTCTCGGATTCCATCTATAAATTTTTTATTCATTTATTATTTATTATATTTATTGCATTTTCTAATTAAATTCAATTTTCGGTTAAATAAAATAGGCGAAATTCATTAAAGAAATAAAAATTACATAATATAAAATTCCTAATATTACATAATTTAAATTCAAAAATTACATAATTTAAATCTCCTAATTCAAAAGTAAAAAAATACATAATTTAAAAAGGGCAAATTGTCGGAAAAACCACCAAGTTTGATCAAATTCTGGTCAATCCCGCAAGTTTCAAAATCAGCCGATTATATCACAACTTTAACAATTTTCGCAATTGTCACATGGCAAAATATTCCGGTGGCCTACGTGTATGAAATTGTTGTTGTGTCGCATACGTGTTCTAAATTGATGATGTGG
>JAYDZE010193437.1:0-21190 GCA_034509125.1 Monilaria moniliformis | reverse complement strand
TAATAATATAATAATAACTATATATTTATATGTGTATATATATATTTAATATATGCGTATATTTATATTTTTACATATATATATATTTCATATATATATACATACATTTTTTGGATTTTCGGTTTTTCGGTTTTTTTTTCCCTCTCGGTTTATCAGATAATTTTATGATATTTCGGTTTTTTCAATTCGGATCGGTTTTCATAGTTCGGATTTGGTTTTTCGGGTGATTCGGTTCGTTTCGGTTTTAATTTAAAAAAAAAAATCGGTTTTTCGGTTCTGTTCGATTTTGGCAAAAAACCGAACCGAAAACCGAATGCTCACCCCTAGTTTTAATGTCCAACCGCACCAAGCAAACTGCAAACACCCCTATGTGTGTGTGAGGTGTGATTTGGTTTGTTTCTGGTGCCAAACCACAGTTTGGTTTGGTTTCAAAATGAATATTGGATCCATATCCACAGCCGTAATAGTCATATTCAACTAAAGAAGATGGTGACAAAATGCAAGCATTTGAGCATTAACTCTTGATTCGGACAACTCTTCCCTTTTTTCATCCTAACGTGGTCTTGTGTTTTTTATCCTAAAAAGAGAAGTTTTGGCAAATTTTAGATAGTGGCGTTTTTCATTTACGGCATATCAAATAGGATCACCTAGTTTGCATGTCTAGTTATTGGGGGGATTTTTAACAACTTATTTTATGCACAAAACCATTAGGCCTAACTCGTGCAGATATGGGTCTTCCTTTGCATGTGAAATCAAATCATGTCTTCTTTATTGAGGTGTAATGTAATAATAATCATGGCAGTTTGATTTTTGATTTTTTTTTTTTGATAGGGGGTTTTATTAGGACCTTTTTCACAATTATTGTAGCTCGTGGGGGTTATGATTATGTTTCTCGTTTGAATTATTATGTTTCCGGTTAAATTGCTGCGGGAATTAATCAATTAATAGATTGAATTCTGATTTGTTGTTGAGTTGAGTGTGCATTAATTTATGTGGAAAAATTAGGTTATTGTTAGTGTTGTGAATAATGTTTATCACGTCTTTTCTTTTGTATAAATATGAACCCCACATCATATTTATACCACACGCACGTTGTGTGAGACTGAGAGTCTGAGACCCCAATTTATTAATTTTATAATAGATGAACATATATTATTATTTAATGGAATTGAATTGTGTTGGACCAGAAAAACAAGCATACTAGAGAAAACAATTATAACAACGAAGAGCACACGTTAGATCTAATCTTCACCAGAAAAACAGAACAATAATTATGCAGGATGATAATAATATCCGACGTTTAATTCAAATCAGTGCCATATAATAATTATACATGCATTTAAATATCTCACCTAGGCCCACATGTGAGATTAAGATATTTCGATCTAAAAATGTCGGATAGGAGTCTACATAACTTTCTATTCGCGTTTTCGCTATTCCACTAACTAGGTCAACTCATGGTAGCTAAAAATTGAACCTACAACCCACTTCTTTAATAGCATCTATAAGAGCAGTGGAATACAATGTGTGTGTGTTTTTATTTCTTTCTTTCCTAACCAAACACACAAGGCAAATAGTAAATAGAAGCAAATAAAGATAGCTAACAAAAACCAACTTAGACTCATAGAACTTCATGTAATTCTAGATTTATAGCTTTGAATCTTCACTAAATTGCTTATGTGCCTAATCATTGAAGAATTGCTCAAAAACACAGCCTCAAGAAAGAAGTCGGAATAAAGAAAAGAAAACGGCACGATTTTTTATTTTATAAAAAGTTTAACTGATGTTGGGAAAGACAATGCATGGTAATCTATCAGTTGCCATGCCATATTTACCACAAAATTTAGCAGTTAACTAGGAGACAGTTTGATGTCAGAAGTGGTACCTGGTATAAAGTCGCATGCGCCCTCGTGCGATCCGAGGTAAAATGCAGCTACCTTTTGGAGATATGAAGTTACTTGATGGTGATGTAGCGATTTGTTCCGTGTTTAGCCCAGTAGTTCTTTAGATCTATGGGGATTGAGAGGTCATGGCCAGCTGCAGCCACTCTAGTGAGCAGTCTGCTGAAAACACCTCCGCTCATCTTTCGACCACCAACTCGCGAATGCTTCCTGTTTGGCATTTGTGGTAGAGGGTATAGTGACAGTGAGGTAGTGCAGCACGATGACTGCCACCCCCCACTTCCCCACTTGTAGCACTGTCGAGGCGTTCCAGTGCAGGAACAGACCGGTGCTGGCATGGTAGATTCGTCAAAGTGTATGAGATTGATAGAACTGAACTCTCGAGCATCCCACTCAGCCTTGGACCCGTCTGTTGTCACGTGCCTATTCAAATCCTCGCACATCTTCTTGAATTTATTCAGTGATTTAGAAGACTCGCTGATGGTATTCTTCTTTGTTTTGTCCTTTGTTGATTGATCTGATTTTGCAGCATTTGGTGGAATGGCTGTTATTGGGAATGCATCGGTTACGAAATCTTGTCCAAAGGTGCGTGCAGATTTGACATTATTTGAACGCTGACATGTGGGATGGTTAGCGCGCTTTAGTCCATGTACGACACTGTTCCATAAAGCATTCATTGTGGTCTCCTGAAATTGGAGGGCTGCAATGGCATTGTCACGTTCTCTGAGAGCATTCTCTCTGTCTGCAACTGCTGCATCTCGCTGCTGGATTGCAGCATCCCTTTCCACCAATGCGGCCTTCTTTTCAGCAAGGGCACGACCACATTCTTTAATAGCGGCATCCCTTTCGTCACAGAGAATGCTGATCTCTGTATTCACATTGAAAGCATTTTGTTCATCCATCCTGTAATGGGATATCACATTCCACTGCAACAAGAATTAATGAATGTAGTAAACAAAGGTGGTGTCATAGAACAATTTATACCATGTCCAATGCAGAGAGGATCATTTAAATACAAGAAGACTCCAGAATCAATTTGCTCTTAAATAATTTTGGGAGGAAAGGGGTAACTCTGCATCTTTACCATAGGTACCTTACAGTAATCCATCCTATGTCTCATGTTTTCATGTTCTCCAACAGCATCCATCGCACCAGTCCTGTTTAGATCTCCACAAACTGATTAATAAGCAGTGCTTGCACGACTTTTTCGCTATATGCGACCTTGTGTGTTCTCCTGAAAGTTCAGGAAAAGAAAAAAAACTATAAACACAAACCCAGCAATGAATTTAACATCATGTCACTTATGACGTTAGAGATCAAGTTCTTTAGAATTCCAAATAAGTCTGGTGTAGTTGATGTTTCTTGTCAGCTACTATCATATATTCATATGGTAAAAGGAAACGATACTATAAAATGAATAAAAAAAACATAAACGAAGCAATCAAACTAAACAAATTAATATCCTTTACTGAGATAGACATCCAATTAGTCAATTTTATTGGTAGAAATTGCTAATTAGTTAGACAAGGTCCTGTACTAGACCTTCACGTAAATTCACTTCTTTGCAGAATATGTTCTGTTCTAGTATTTTCATCTATGCAATGCTTTAATTTGGAAAGGCATGATGATGGTGGTGAGAAAAGATTTGGAAGTTGGCCAACAATATCAGCGCACGACTTGAGGAAGATGGCAAGGACTACAGACAGTGGGAAGGGTGGGGTAGCATTGAAAAGAACGTTGTAGATGGGAGATTAAGATATGAAGTAGCAAGCCGCAAAATTCACTTTCCTGCTAGTTGATGTGTATGAAATCCATGAGTTCACTTCAGCCTGCATTGAGTGCAAAACATGGATGTTTGTGTACTTAGCATGCCTACATCAAAAGACTGGCTTATTTTATAGTGAATATTATGCAATGACAAAAGCAGCCATCAACCATACATCCTTGATGCCAGTCCACTGCCTAGATACTACATTTAAAGCATCTCATGTATAGTAGTCCAGAACCATCAAAATCAGCTGTAATCGATGCAAAAACGAAAGAGAAGATAAACGAGCACCAAAATCTAGAGTTGTATTGAACGTAATTGATTGGTTATGAGCAAATCAGCTATTCATTCATTAAACTAGCCATCCATTCCAGCAAATTTGATCTAATTCCAAAAATCTCTTCCTTAAAGAAGGATTAGAAAGTAAAATAAAATGACATTGAACTGCTAGTTTTATTCATTCAAAACTACTGCTGCGATTTAAGAGTACGAATGCATTTCAAACGGTCAAATCATTAGATGCAAGCTTTACCCATTCTTCTATCACTTCAATCAAGTCCTCGATCACACAACACATATAAGAGAATAAGAATCTAAGAGTAAAAAGTTCAATTCACATCAGAGTTAAATATGTGCTAACAATAACAAGTATATTTATCTGCGCTCGGGCGAATATTGTATTTCATTGCATGAATCGTAGAGCTAAAAATTAAGGATTCACATCACGCGACGCGAAAGGTGGCTCAGTTAGGCGACAGCGGAGCGTAGCTACCGGAAAATGAGGCGAGCAATAATTGCGCATTTGATGGAAAAGGATCGTCGCTGTGAAGGAGAAGACTTCCGCAAACAACTCTCTCTCTCTCTCTCTCTCTCTCTCGTTTTGCTGTAACACTAACACTGAGTGCTGTGCAGTATCAGTAATCACCAATCACTATGCAAAGTAGCGTAGGCAGATTATGTTTAGGCATCTCTCTCTCTTAAATTAATTACTGGCTACATAAAACTAATTAAAAACTATTGGTTAAAATTACAGAACATAGCCCATTGGGCTAACCTAGTTTATCTAATGCGATGCATTTGTCAATTTTATTGTTTAAGTAATTTATTTATTTATGTTTATGATTACGAGCATTTATCGAATGTTTGTAATGTTGTTACGAGGGGCACTGCCCCCATTGCAATCAATAAATCTTTTAAAGATATTTTAATAATTTTATAATTAATAATACATAATTAAGATTTTTTTATTATAAGTATAGAATTGGTTCGATATTGTTGGTAATTGAAAGGTGATATGAATTTTATGTGCATTTAGAGATATATTATAATGACCAATATATAATTTTATCATTTCAACGTACTAGCTTATCATTTTATCCTCGATCGTTATGTTTCCCAGTCGTAATGAATCGTTAATGCCCACCCTCGCCATAATCATCAAAGTGCATCACACACCACATCATTGTTGCATGCGGCATGTACAGTGGCGAAGCCACGTAGAAATATGGGGGGTCCATGGGCCCCCCACCAATTTTGAAAAAACGCATGTGTACTTTAGTAATTATTATTATTTATAAATTAAAAATATTTAATATCGAAAATATTGTTAACCTAACTCCACTTCCTTTACTTCCGTACAATTCTTTCGTTGCTGTTGTTCGCGTTTGTCGCTACTATTATAAATCTGTGTTGTGATGCGGCATGTATTGTTGGATTTTTTTATGGTCATTTGACTCCTTTTGGTATATCTTTGTTTAGAATTAGCGTTTTGCGTTTTAAGTATCGAATTTAGCTGAAAGTTAACTATTTTTTTAATATTATAATTTAATTTATATATTATTATTTATGTTTAATTTTTTAAAATTCTTCTTAGGCCCCCCAAAATTAAAATTCTCGCTTCGCCACTGGGCATGTACACCACATGCGATCGTCGTTCCAAAGCGCGTAGCAGCCAAGTTCTTTCAAAATATCTCCACATACTAGCCCTAAAATTGGGCTCCCTAAGCCAAAAGTCTAGATATCCCACTAGTTATTATATTCGTAAATGTAATGAGATATTGGTTTTTTTTTTATTTGTAGGTAAGTAGTATTGGACTAGGTTTGTTAACAATGTTGTTTTAGTTTGTTTGAAAAAAATTATAATCCTTTATTTCAAGTTGCAATAGTTGAGCTTCTATGTTTGTGTTTGAATAGAGGGTAACAAGTGATGGTAAAGTCAAATGTGAGGTTTCACCTTCATGTATAGTGATTATTGGAGGATTATAACTATATATGATCAGGTTTAATTTGACCAAAGAGCCGCTATGAAATTACACATATAAATTGAATGCACTTCATTGTGTCCCACACACGTACGATTTATCTTTAGATGAGAGCTCATTTACATATTCATGGCAAGAATTAAATATGATAGTGCTTTATTTTAAACACTTTCATTTCAAACCATAATCTAATTTGTTGGAATTCGTTAATTTGATGCAACTACCGAATTACGAAGTCATTTTATACATATATAACAAGAATGAAACATGATAGTACTACATCTTCAAAAAACACTTGTATTATCAATATCATAGCACAATTACAAGCTTCTAATTTCAAGCCATAATCTAGTTTGTTGGATCTTGTTGATGCGATGCAACTATCAAATTACAAAATCATTTTATCTTCTAGAGCTGAAAAGTTCGAACATTACTAAACATAGTACTCTAGAAATGGATTAAGTAGTCAAAAAAGAAGAATTGACTAAGTATCGAGGAGATGACATAACGTCAACATTAATCAACCAATAACTCATTTCGTTAAAATAAATGATATTTATTTGTTCCTAAACCACAACATCGTAAATGAAATTTGTTCTCATAATTGTCATTAGGGCAAATACAAGCATTGTCTCCCTTCGACATTTATTTTGTACTTCTAAATTTTGCGATCTATTAAAAATTTGCATTACGATTTACATCGCGATTAAATCAGGCATAAACATTATAAAAGAAAATAATTTTTTTTTTAAAAAATGGATAAAAGTTTAAAATATGTTAATAAAATAATTAACAATGACATGAAACTTTACTTTCTTAGAAAAAAAGAAAAAAGAAAAATAATGCTTTACTACTTTCCAAAAATTTCCTAAAAATTTCCATAAGTGTTGTTCGATTCAGTTGGCCTTAATCAATTAACGGATTCTAAAACCCGCCCTAACCCCTTTTCATCTTCATCTCTTCACTTCGAAATTAAGAAGGCGCGCGCAGTTTTTCGATTCCTAGGGTTTTCGATTTTTGATTGTTCCGGCGTCGGAAATGGCGTCAACCGCGCCTGCAACCACCGCAGCTCAGTCTTCCGACGCCGCAAAAACAGTCGACGCCTCACTCTGGTGGGAGCCTTTCAGTGCACTTCTCACCGAGCTGGAAAACGCTTCCGTGTCATCCGAAACCCCCCCAAATTTGGTAAGAAAGCTGCGAATCACGTTGCAGTTACTTGAACTTACCTCAATTATAAATATTTCGGATGGTAATGCGGAATGTGTGGTTTATTGTTGATTTTTGAGAATTTGTGCGATCGGCCGTGTTTCAGGAGAGGAAGTTGGAGGACAATCACGCATGGTTTTTGGACACTGTATCGCAATTCAAGCCGCCCAGTCAGAAATCGAGGGAAGCATTGGATTCACCACGTGTGAAAGTTGGTCCGCACGAGCTGAGTATACAGCCCAAATTGAAAGAGGCTGCACTGAAGATTAGTAGTATCTTGGTAAAGTTTGCCTACTTTCTCTTACAGTATTTTGGTAATTTGGTTATGTATCTCGAGTCTTACGGCTTCCATGACGAGTCTTACAGCTTCCATGTGATTCCAAGTGCTGTTTGGATTAGTTGGCACTGTTATGATTGCCGAGACAATAATATGACTTGTGTACTTGTCAGTGTTTAGATGAGGTGCAATCATATATCGTTGCCAAACGATCCCTGGAGCGCCATAATGCAACAACCCATGATTTACATCCGGATATTATAAATTTGGTTAGTTGATATCATCTTCCTCCTGTTAATTGTGAAGCCCGTTTGATTATCTGCAACTGGTGTAGCATGTGAATGAAAAACTGGAAGCGTGTAATTCTATCTTTAGTTGTTGCCTGTTCTTAACTTGTTAAAGTCATGAAACGAACAAAACTCATGCAGTTACTCAGTGTTTTGCGGTCTCTAGAGTATTGCATCTAGATGTGGTTATTATTGTGAAATTATGGTAGAAATGCACCATAGAGAAATACATTTAGTTGGCACATGTGTTTATCAGACTTTGTGCTTCGTTTGGATTTTTCAATCTCAAATCTTGTATTTGTATATAATATATATGATCTTTTAAGCATTGACCATGATAGCTGTCCTTATTAGTTTTATACTGTCAATAAAGAACTTGAGGTTTTAAAAGGCAAATCATATTTATCAGTTATCTCTTGTAGCTTTATCTTGAAATACTTGAAGTCATCTCTGATATTTTACAGATATCTTCATGGGTTTTCCTTGTTATATGACATTTTTGCCTTTTGTTTATAAGGTCATGCTTGAGTACTACATTGAACGGCAATGCCTGTTGAAGTGCACAAGGCAGATCCTTATGCATGCCCGTAAGTATCTTTCTCTGGTTCCACATTATTTTGATGTCAGCTATAATAACCTCCCACTCGCACCACACACGGCCATGGATAATTGGATATTATTGCATATTTCAGTAACTGTTATGCTATTTCAATATGACTGGAATTCTTGCATGAGTTTGGACGATGAACGTAGTCTATCGTATACTTAATGTCAAATTTTAAAAGTGAAGATAATGCATACCATTCTTATCTTTAAGTTTTCATGAAGAAAAGGAATTGTTCCATAGCTTTTATCATGCATTTCTGAAACTCAGCTTGCTTAAATGCACTTCAAATTGTTAGGTTTCTTCTATATAATATAAAAGCTCTGGAGGAGATTCTGCTCCCATCTTCTCTCCAGTGGTAGTGAATGGATGAGTGACGGAGATTGAACACAATTTTGACAAAAATAAGCTAATCTGTATAAGTATTAACAGTAGCAGATAAACAGACTCTATTTGGAGCTTGGTGGGTTCAAATTGACAATCTCTCTTTTTATGGATTAGAGAAAGATAGCAGCTATTCCTTATGGTGTCTCGCCTTCACATTTACTTTGAAATATTGTGTGGTTGTTTCAGTAGTTACCTTATCCTTCTCCTAATGCCGACCCTTTTTTGGTGTAGTATATTTTGAAACTGAGTTGGAAGGGGGTTCTTCTGTACTGGAGGCGGCAAAACGGTTAATTTCTGGTGGACTCGAATGTAAATTACTTTCTATCTTTGAGGACCTTCTATGGTCTAAATACCCTGAGCAGATGGTATATTTGATTGTAATACTTTGCAATTCTCTAATTTGTTGTCTGTATTACATGGATATGCATTTGACAGTGTTTCTTGCAGGAAATTGATCTGTACACTTTATGGGCAGAGGAAACACTAATAGAGGACAACTTAGTCCTTGACATTCTTTTCCTTGTTTATTATGAGTCATTTTATGCTTGTGATGCTGAATGCTGGAAAAGATTATGTGCGCTATATGAGGTGAGCTTTTCTTCCCATCACTGTACTTGGGATCGTTTTATTTACTGATTTATCATGTTGTTCTTCGTGTCATGCAGGGTATTGTAACTGGATCTTACAACTTCCAGAAGCTGGCAATATCACCTGATGCTATTCGTGCTATATATCATGCCAAAGTGCAGCTGCTGCTCATTCTCATCCAGTCTTTAAACCTGGAACGTCTCCTTCAGATGATCCACGATAACATTCCTTTCAGGTTTTGTTGCATTTTTCCCATCCCCCTCCTCTTTTTATTTTTATCTTTTATTCCATGTTCTGTTTTGTATTCAAGAAGAGTTGGTCAAAAAGTTACCGGTTTCGTTTCCAATAATCTGAACCTTTGACTGGTGAGTGCAATTATGCATTCCTGTTATGCCCGCATCATAGATTAAAAGTAATGGCAGATGTAATTTGATGTAGATGACAACGCTTATGTATTGGTAGTTTTCCAATAATTGCAACTCTTCTATATGGAGTTTGATTCTATGTTTGTAGTTGTATGCTTACTGTCTTACCCAAGTAATTGAAGTGCTTGCCATTTCTTGCTCAGGCAGGGCTCTATTGGATTTTCGGAGATGGAAGTTCAACAAATTGATTCAATGATTTCTAGCTTGAATGATTTTGAGTCCAAAGAATTAGGCCCTCTGATCTTAGCATGGGCTTTGTTTCTTTGTCTCGTTTCTTCTCTGCCAGAAAAAGAGGAAAATAATCTGTTGATGGTAACAATTCTGTTTTTCAGAGCATCTCTTATGATTATGATGCCTGTACTTTTAATTTTGGGATCTTGTTTTCTTTTAAATGTGTTACTCTTATCAGGAGATAGATCACATTGGTTACGTTCATCAAGCTATGGAGGCTTCATCTTTGGGATATTTTCTTGAAATTCTAGAAAGTGATACATTGAAATATTCAGATGTAAGTACCTTCCTTGGGTACCTTTCTACGATAATCAGTTGATATGGGCATGCTATTTCCCAGTGATTCCTTGGGTACCTTATATACTTACTCTGTATTATGCCTTATTTTTTCTACCTACCTTCTTTCTAGGGTCCTCTAGCTGGTTACCGAGGTGTTTTAAGAACGTTTATATCTGCATTTATTGCATCTTATGAGATCAGTGTCCAGGTATATCCTAAATAGATGTGCATATTATCCTTACTCTTCAAACTTGCTCAGACATTCATGTCTCCTATGCTGTGCAGTTTGAGGATGAGAACCTGAAATTGATATTGGACATACTCTGCAACATCTACCACGGGGAGGTGTGTCTGATAAATGATTTTCTGATAATAAAGTATCATATTCCAACCATAATATATTAAAAAAAATTACTTTCTTGCAGGAGTCTCTATGTGATCAGTTTTGGGATAGGGACAGTTTTATTGACGGTCCTGTCAGGTGTCTTCTTTTCAACCTAGAGGGTGAATTTCCATTTAGAACTATTGAGCTTCTTCGCTTGTTATCAGCCCTGAGTGAAGGTGCATGGCCGTCTGAATGCGTGTAAGTGGAACTTGCTGATATTTTATGGTGTACATCATGTATCAGTAATTTGTATTTTATGACGACATAGGGTGACATATTTGAATGTTTATTCATAAGCTATTAGTTTGAGTTCTTGGTTCCAAATTGATACTGAGGCCTGCTCTTTTACATCTCATATGGGTAGATGAATCCATAGTTGACTCTTCAAACCTGATTGGTAAACTTAAGAAATATGACCTGACCACTTAAGGATATTTATCCAGCGCAAATCCTGTATATGCTGAGGTTTTTAGAGAACTCTAATGTGCCTTCCATTATTTGACTGCCACCTAAAATTTTGTGAGGAACTATACTAAACACAAGTTGTTAATACATTCTGAGACTTTTGAGCAGATTCAATTTCCTTGATAAGTCAGTTGGACTGTCTACGCCTTTTGAGATTGCGAATGGCTCAGTCGTGGATGCTGTTTCAAAGATCGTTGAAACACATTCTCCTTTTCATGTTGCTGGGGTTGAAGGCTTGGTAATTCCTGGAAAATGTAGGGGTCAAGTATTGAGAATGCTCGACGAGAATTGTGCTCTGGTCAGGTGGGAGGTAAATGTTTCATGCATAACATTGTAAACTTGGATAGTGTCATTAATGAATTCATTTAACTTATTTTGATACTTGAGGTTCTCTGTACAATTATTCCACGTCCTCCATTTCTTTATTGTCTGTGTTATGAGTAGAAGTCTGTTTCACTTTTTCATTCGGAAATTTATCAACATTCCCTCAGTCCATGTTACTACTCTTAATTTCCAACTTTCCTCAAACATAAAAGTTAAATGTAGAATGTACAGCTTTCTTATTCCCTTGCTGGTTGAAGCAGGTGATATTCTAGCTATATAGTTGGCACTAATGGGTTATTCTAGAAACTAATATAAAAAAGTAAAAGGATGTCACACTAATGCTTCTTAATTTGCTTTAAGGTTAATTACAGATCAAGAACAGAAGGAACACTCCCCTCAAAAAAAGAATGGAAGGGACACTTTTTTTTTTTGTTTGGTTTTTAAATTGGAAAGTTTTAGTCATATTATGGTAGTTGAGCTATTGGTCTTACTCTCATTAGTGACTGAGCTTATGCGCCTAGGAATTAATTTTTTCAATTTTTAACGCTGAAGAACAACAGGTCTCTTAGGGAGGGCGAGTTATGTAAAGTTGAGGTCCTTTCACTACTTGCATTGTAAATTGAATTACTTACTTATACTAGCCTGTGTCTATTCTGTTTGTGCTGTCATTCAGCGGGCTTTTGGTTTGTCTTATCAATCATCCTTCTTGTGCTTTGGATCATTATGCATGGAGAAGGATGTCACGTCTGGAACTAACTTCTATGGTCTTGTTATTGCTAGCTGCTACCTCCTAAGAATCTTCTTTGTTAAAAGGGATTTTGAATGTGGACTTTGATGCTTTTTATTACTTGATCTGTTACTTAATTTCTTGTTTCTCTCTCCATATGTATCTCTATCTTTGTCTATCTATCTTTCTCATCCTTTCTAGCTTAGCTTTGCTCTCTGCTTGTCTTCTCTGCAGCATACAGAGTCTGGAGTTCTTGTTTTGCTTTTGCGGTTAGCTAAAGAGTTTTATATGCAAAACCCAGAGGAAGTCATTGTTATTCTCAACTTGCTCAGTCGATTGGCTAGTTTTAACATGGTATTCTAACTTAAAGTTGATTACTCTTGTAAGCTTATATCATTGCTGATGATTTTACATATTAAATTTGCATGCTCTCTAATTACACATGCTGGGCCGGTATGTTTTGATCGGATGTTCCTTCATGTTCATCTTTTTTATCTTTGCTTGCTTTATTTTGATATCCTGTCATTAGTATGGAGCTTAACTTTGCCTTAGGGTTTTTTGATCCGGAGGAGGTAGTGTATGAAAGAATAATCTATAAAGCTAATATAGTTAGTTATATTGTACTCTTTGTATTCGACACTTATATCTCATCATACTTGTGTCTAATTGGAACAAGGTCAATTCTGATTAACCTCTTTTGTGCTGAGAGTTACAGATTACTATGACTAGTATAACCATGTTTGTGTGTATGTGCAAACTTTCTTAAAGAAGAGCAAAATGTCTTAGAACTAATTAACTTCTAGCACCTGCCTAAATCCCCAGTCTGCACATTAAATTTTAAGCGAGTATCTGGATTCTGGATGTAAAAAAATCTATGCAACAGCGTTTGATTATTGTCTTTGGCGTGTGTCTAAGTGACTTTATCACCTAGTTAAGTTGATGGTTCCGAATAGTTATATAAATGTTCATGTTACTTTTCTTGAAATTACAGTCACGAACTGCCACCAACTCCTGGAATTATCTGTTTAAGTTGTGTGATGGATCAACATAATTATTTTGCTTGAATTATCATGTTGTAATCAGAAAACAATTTCGAAGTATTATTTGCATCTATAGAGTATCTGATGATATGGATGCTTATTTGTATGACATTAGGCTGTCTGTTGTACTCTTATGAAATCTTGGAAATGCTCCTATGATGGAGATTATATTATGGAGAATGAGCAGAGATATTTGCGGTATGACTCTTTTGAGTTCCATTTTTGCATTTTATTGGATACTCATTCACTTAGTATTTCTATTCTACAAATGAGTTTACTCTGTCTGGCTCATGTTACAGCATTGACATTGTCGAGATTATTTGTGCTGTGGTGAAAAGCCTTCCCCCTAGCATGAGTGGTGCTATAATGATGTCCATGGGGGTAAACATATTGACGAAAATGTTGAAATGGTAATCAGTGTATACTGTCTTGATTTTTTTTTATCTTATCTAGTCCACTCTCCGGCCTCCTCAGTGGCAATTAACATTTTAAATAACATGCTTGGTTTTGATGATGATAACGGCCACAGGTCTTTATTAGTGTGTAGTACCATACAAGGAGCTGTTAACTTATATATTTGGTGTTGCATCTTTATCCCTATGGTTGTGGCTAATAAGTTGTCTTGTGATGAATATGGTTTGAGAATTTTGTAATTTTGAATTTGGAACTGTTCCAGTTGGTTTGTATTGTTTTACTTCAAATTGGTTTGCTTTTTCATGATATGCACAATTTTAGTTCTTATGTTCTCCTTTTCCTATCTTTATATCACAGCAAGCCATCTCATGTAGCTACAATGGCCATGAAGGGCAATATCTTTGATGTTGCCTTGAAGATGAACCCCTTTGATGTTGGATCCAACAATTTATCCAGGTCAATTTTCAGACATTCTGTAACTTAAGTAGACTGAGGTACTCCATTTGTGAGATCTACTTGATTAACTTGATTAGGTTGAATGGTGTCTAAAAACTGATACTGAATGACGGTTTTATGGGGAAAACTCTTGCTGTGATGAATCGAATTTATTATCAGCTGTGCCCAGCTATCCTCCTGTAATTTGGTGTGTTACATCAAATCTTTCTGGTGGATTCTTTAGGACATGCTATTTTCTTGGGAGGTGTTTTTGTCGGGGTGTGGGGAGCGTGCAGGATATCTTAATATTAGTTCATTCAGTGTCACCTTCTCATTATCAGAACAAGCCTGATACAATGGCCAACTTCAAGTTTTATTTTGCATTAACATTGTTGTTTCCATGTTTCATCCCAGTGGATCCTGGTTGCTCTCTGGAAGACTTGCCAAAATGCTTTTGATTGATTGTGAACAGAGTGACTGCTCAATGACTCTGTCAGGCATGTCATTTGGTTCCCTAATTACCTTTTATCTGGACTTATGTGTTGATCTGATGTTGCTGGTTCCCTTTAATATATTCCAAATGATTTTGTTATTATAACAACTAACTTTTGCATGGCCTTAGCCTGTGAGCTTTTTTTATCTATTGCATGAAAGTATTATTATTGTTGTTGTTGCTGTTGTTGTTATTATTATTATTATTTTGGTTGTATGCCTTTTGTACTCTCAGAATGCTTTGCCATTAAAACGAATGCTTTGCCATTAAAACGAATTAATATTCTGAAAACTAACTCTTGCAAGTTATCGTGCAGTGCTTGACTTCACAATGAATCTCTTAGAGACAGGATTAGAAACTGATACCATCCTTGCACTCGTCGTTTTCTCACTTCAGTATGTTCTTATTAATCATGAGTTCTGGAAATATAAGGTGAAACCTGCTCGGTGGAAGGTGACACAGAAGGTATTGGCTTATTCTGTGTATCATTTTTTGAAGTTTCCTTGCATTATATTTTATGGTTCTCTAGATTGCATCTTAAGCGAAATCATAAGATGTAATGGATAAGTTTGTATTGAAATAAAGACTTCAAGGAATCACAGACTACATCAAGACATGACATAAGATATTTCTTTTACGCAATATATTTCTCCTTTTTCTGTGTTTCTTCTATAACCAGCATCAAGCCCATAAGTTCTATATTACCTTCTCTCTGACACTTTATTCTTCAAATTTTGCTCATATTGGAGACCTTTATGTTGAGTATGAATAAGGAGATCTCCTCTCCCCTTGTTTGATGATTGTTGTGAATTCTTTTTCTACTATTAGCAAGTTATACTCATTTAGTTCTAATTTCTTTCAGTCCTTATGAATATGCACTGTCTGCCTAGTCTGATTTCCTTGTTTATAGGTGCTTGAAGTCATGAGGAAATGTATTTCGTCTATCTCATGCTGTCCCAAGCTGGGGGAAGTAGTTCATGATATTATCTTTTCTGATTCTTCTATACACACTGCAGTTTTCCGAATTGTTTGTATGACCACACCAACCTTAGAGGTTCATGATGCTGTTCTTATTCCTTTTATATCTTTAGTTCCTTATCTTTTATTGTTATGTTTGATATTTGTTCTTTCTTCTACCCTTCTTTTCTTATATGCCAGAAACTTCATGTATCCCGTTTGTTTGACATACTGGATATTGAGGGGTTGGAGCTTGCAATATCCACTGGCTTGGATGTCCTGGTCAGCATGATAGCCACTTTCTCAAAGGTGTGCACTTATCCAAATTTCACCTGTGTGTCCTTATATTTATGTAGTTTCTTTGTTATTTCTGAATATGCTTCCTCTTTCCCTGGAACTAAACAAACCTTACTTTTGGAGATTGTTGTTATCTAAAATGGTAAATGTGTTACATCTTCGGGACTTATATCACAAAGCACCAATTATTTTTCAGTAATGTTCTGCCGCTTCACCAACTCTGTTCGATATATATATTTATGGTTTCTGTTGTTGACTAAAACTTAAGCTGTTTTGTATCAGAATCCACAGAGTAGTTCTGTTTTTCATGAAGTGATTCTATCAACGACGACAAAGCCAGTACCTGTGATCACTGCTGCCATATCATTTATATCATACTTCCGTAATGCTGTACGATCTATTTTCCTCAATTATCACGTTCTTGATTCTTTAGTTTTGTTATAAGGTTCGGTTAGTCATTATTTTTGTGTATGAAAGAAGTCTCATGCATTTATATCTGTCCTCCATAGAGTTTTTCTGCTTGAGTTCCACTTACATTCTATTCAGACCTTTCCTTGTATGTCATCTTTAGATATTGATCCAGTAAGTCTTCCATAACTGAGATGCGCAAGAAAACTTACCTCATACGTAGTGGCATATAGGTTGCATAGTATTTTCTTTCTTAGCTTAATTAGATTTATAGTCTCAAAATAATCTTACAGCAGCTTCTCTGATATATGATTATTCATGTCTTTCTATCTTTTTGGCGTTCCTTATACCTGTCTTTTGCTGGTTCATTTAGAATATACAAATAGGCGGCGCAAGATTGCTCTCTGCTTTGTTTATGGCAGATATCTCACAGTCCTATACCCACAGCAATATGAATCTTGGGTTGGATGATAAGCAGGTTGGCAACTGAACCAGTTGTGTAACAATTTATTAGTCGCCGGAAATGCTAATTTCTAATATGGACTATATAACACTTTTGCAGGTTGCCCATTTCAGGAAATCTATTACCCGCATTCTTTCTCAGCAGTCACCTTGGAGTGAGGATCTCATCGTTGCTACTTTCGGGTTCCTAACTTCTGCTGCAAGCAATCAGGTTATTTTACCTTACTTTGTCCCTTTATAGATGATTTATTTTTTATTTTTACTATATGGATCCAACAAGTTTTGCATTGTTCTCTTCCATCAATGCCAAAGGATTCTGAAATTTTAAGTTCTATCATTTTCTTCTTGTTTATTGCAAATGCCATGGCCATTTTTCCGAAGTTGATAGCGACTAGTCATTCATTGACTATTATCCATAGCTTATATTATATCAGTATTGAAATTGATCCTTTCTCTTGTTCTTCTCAGAAATATCCCTGGTCCTCAATTTTTTGCTGAACCATTGCTAGCAGTTTTCTTTAATTATAACAATGATGAAATAGAGCTAAGCTGTAGAACTTTGGATCACTTGGTAGTATATGCATAAAAACTAAAGCTTTCTGTTAAAGTTAATGGCACTCTTCCCATGCTAGAGTTACATGTACCCTGTCTAGTTCTGCTAGCTATGTGATAGGGAAATTATCGATATAACTGAGAATCAATCTACGTGTCTTTATTTTTCATTTCTGGGTCTTTGCACCTAGTGCCTATCACTTACATATAGGATCTTCTCACCAAAATTTCTTCATACTCTACCTCTCTTTTTGCTGGCTGACTTTAGATAGAGGATTCAGATGTCTCAATGGTCAAGACCTGCTCGATAATTCATGCCTTTTCATTCAATTTCCTAATCTGATAATTTTGCTCGTTTTTTACATTACTGGTATGCTCAAATACAGCCTGCTTTTCTTGCTGCTGTCATTGCATCGAAGGAGTACTCAAATACTCAAGTGCAAAATGCCCCTGAACATCAGCCAAAGAAAACTGAGAATGAATCATTAGATTCCTTGGAAGAAAGTCCTTTATATGCGATTCTGCAGTACCTAAAAGATTCTGAAGACTTATTACATAGGTATGTTTTCATTTGATTCAATTATTCTGCTTGCTGGATTTCTTACAAAATTTCTGGATTACAGCATGTTTTATCCATTTTATTTTTCCTCAGGAAACCGAATATGTTGCTATGTTCGTTGAAATTTCTAAGGGCACTTTGGCAAGGTGCACCTCAATTCTCAAAGACCTTGGAACAATTAAAAGTTGCAGACGAGTTCTGGAAACATTTGACCAGTTCTCTTGTGCTCATCGCTCATCGAGACAACTTATCTGAGAAGTTAACTGAAATGGATCTCCATAACATGGCCTATGGATGTCAAATTCTGTCCAATGTATTGGATATACTAAGTTATGAGATTTTTGTGCAAAAGAAGTTGATGCATGCTGCAACAGTTGTTAACAGAATATCTACATCACCTCCTAATGGGGCAGAAAGAATTGAGCATTCTAATTTCATAAAAAATGGAAGTCTAAAGGAGACAATTTCAACCTGGTGTAAGAATTCAGTTCTGATTGACTTGATCAAGGTCTGTGTTTCCTCGGAATATGATGAAAGTAGTCATACACGTGCCAAGGTGATCTATTCATGCTATCTGCTCTTCTGTAACTACAACTTCTCCTGCTCCAAATTACATAAAATTGTTAGAATGTTTAATTCTGTTATTCACATATGCCATTCAAATTTCGCTTTTGATGAATATTGTAGGTTGCTGCTGGTTCATTTGCTGTTCATGTGATGGTTAAATTAAGAAGTGGTGACTCAGGGAGCTTGTCTGTGTCACTAATTGAAAGGATTGTAGCATTGTCAGAAAAGGTATATAATTCCGTCCATCTATGGTTTGAGTTGCTGAAGTTAAAATTGGTTAATAATCTGAGTCATTTCATGTGAGAAAAATCATGAACACAACAATTAAAGTAAGTTAGCAATTGTTATTGCATGTTGGTTCCCATTCTGCCTACGATTAAACCATACCACATTTGCTGTAAATAACTGTCTGCCAACATATTGGCTTTATCGATCTATTCTGTTGATAATTTCTATGATTAGGAGGTATGAAATCTGTACACTCTTTTTCTGGTGTCTTCTACAGTTATGCAAGTTACCAGCCTTTTCAGATTTGTTGACCCAGTACACTGAGCGTGGTTACAGGTAGGTGTTACTTTTTTTCTGTTGCTGGATGCTTTTATCTATCAATTTATCCAAGTAGGTATTACTTTCTTCATTTCTTATAATTGACACTTGTTATATAGTGGAGGACAAGAGTTGGAGAATCTGATTCTAAGTGATCTGTTTTACCACATCCAAGGAGAGCTTAACGGCCGTCAGATTGACAAAAGACCATTTAAAGAGTTATTACAGTTTCTGATAGATTCAAGATTTTTGGATGCCTATAAATATGAAAAGGATGATGATCCTCCAGCTAACGTCAGGAGTGTCTACCTGTATGACACTGTTCGCCTCAAAACAGACCTTGGATTAGAAATGTGGGATATTCTCGCATGGAAAGAGTCCAAGGATGTTGTGGAAACGATGCTCCTTTCTTTGCAAGATGCAAATTCAAGAATGCTGCACTCAACTTCCAAGCATTCAGCTTTACGAGGGCTTGTTACTCTGTTGTACATGCGTGAGGACAATGTGAGTTTCAGATTCCTTGATATCAAAATTCTAAGGAGGTGATTGGGATATAGGAATGGAATTGGAATGCAATGATTATTCATACGTTTATTCCATTCCTATGATTGCTAAGTTTTGAAATGAGGGAATCACTATT
This sequence comes from Monilaria moniliformis, assembly GCA_034509125.1. Taxonomy (NCBI): domain Eukaryota; kingdom Viridiplantae; phylum Streptophyta; class Magnoliopsida; order Caryophyllales; family Aizoaceae; genus Monilaria; species Monilaria moniliformis. Next base: position 1,705 of record JAYDZE010193437.1, on the reverse strand, counting down.
CCTGGTGGAATGCCTATTTCCATTGATGAGGGAATAGCCATTCCTTTCAAAACACATAGGTTAGCCATTCCATTTGAGCAAAAATATTCATTACATCATATTCTTTTACATATAATTATGTATATAATATTATTTATTTTATATTTACAAAAATAGTTTGAAAATTAGTTTAAATAATTATTTATAATTAATTAATTAATTAAATTAAATTTTACATAACTTGTTTTGAAATTTAATTTTGCAGAATCTATTAAAATGGGTATTTCTAATTGTATCTAGTGAAAATTAGTTTCATTTAAGAAAAAATGAAATTTCCCAAATAATTATATTTTCTTAATATTATTTAATATATAAAAATGATAAATTAAAGCTATATACCATTTTTATAAAATAAAAAAAATATTATTATATTATGAAAAATTCTATATACTTTTAACCAAATAGTACTACTATGGAATAAAATTTATACTGATGTTCATAGTTCTATCTATGATTTGCTAAAATTAAAAAAAAACAAGTTTTATTTATTTATTCAGTTCATACTAAAAAAGTTTGCTATTTGTTGTGGTTTCACTGTAAAATAATTTTAATATACGATTTGCATGAAACGTAATTCAACAATTTTTTTGCTTATATCAATTGTTATTTATTATTTAAATTTGGCATTGTTTGGAATTTATCAGATAATGGAAAATAAATATAATTTAGATATGGAAGTTTTATTTTACTATTATATTAATAATATTAGTCACTGCATTTTATTTAATTACAAAAAGTGGCCATAAAATTAATTATTAATATATAAAATAAAAATATAAACTAATATTTCATTCTTGTCTTTATTCCGTTCTTCATTCTGTTGACATACCATTATTCCATTATTAAGTTCTTTCCATTAATACCTAATTCCATTATTTTATACCAATCACCTCCTATGAGTTTTACGGAGACTAAACTAAATAGCAATGCGTGTTGATTTAATATTTGGAAATTGATTGCCATGGTTACTGTTTTTTAATGTGTTAATTATAAATCCTTGCAGTTTCTGTGCTATTCCGAATATGTGATCTTTTCTACTTATGATGTTCTTACTTCGGATTTGGTTTTGTTTACTTTTTAGTCATTTTATATAATACACTAAAAGATTTTACCAATTTGTGCAGGATGAAGATTCGACTGGGCTAAAGATTTCTGGGCAAGTAGTTTTTTCATGCATTGACCACATATGTCAGTCTATCCATGCCTCACTAGCATCTTTGACTCCTTCTGCTGATGCTAGTGAAGATGTTGTGCTTGATATCCTTACAGCTCAAGCAGAGCTACTGCTACTTCTCCTCAGATCAGTAGAAACTAAACTTTCTCAGCCTGATCGTGTTCTTATCTTAAAGGCCTCAAGCTATGGTCTTAAAGTGTTGAGCGGCTGTAGACCAACTCTTGCTGCTGAAACAGCTACCAGGTTTTTGATTATGTTGATCCTTATTTCAGTCAAGCTGACTTGCAAGGATTCGGGTTTGGGCGATTCAACTGGAACTGAATCAGTTGAAGTTTCGTCTGAGGTGTCTTATTCAAGTTTGGGGTTGTTACCAGTTCTCTGCAGCAGCATTCAGCACCCAGATAATTGTATCCTATCCTTGGCTGCTATTGACTTTATACTGAAAGGTTTCTCAACCCCTGCTACTTGGTTCCCCATCATACAGAAGCATTT
>JAYDZE010193326.1:0-21192 GCA_034509125.1 Monilaria moniliformis | reverse complement strand
GTTAGCCGCAATTTGTGGGTGAATGATTAATCTATTTATCTCTTAATTATAGTAACAGCCGCAATAAACCTCTCTCTAGAAAATATTTTTTTTCCTGACTGCCGCAGTAACCCATCACGCTCCAAGAGTTGTTGCTACAACCCTAACAACCTTCATACATAAATTACCTTGGCATATCTTGCTCTGTCACATCGCGTCACTGGTTGATTGAAAATCGTTGAAAGAATGAATTCAGTAGATGCCTCAAAAGGTATATAACGCCCAACCATATGCTTGATTAGTCGCCTAATGCCCCGAACCGTTTCCATGATATGTTTCATCTAATGATGCTAATGGGATACATTTAATGATTCTTCCTTGACACAACTAATCACAGAGCATTCTTTAGTAACCATTGTCACTTGCCCAATATCACAATTTAAGTATCTGATATCCACAATATATAAAATTATCATAGAACACATATATCATAGGCTACTGTATGTTCTCCGTTATGGTGTATGGTGTAAATGATATACACTGTATCGGTTAATGTTATTTTAGTATGAGATTAATGATACACCATATCATAGGTTTGTATGCGCATACAATTGTTACTCAACATCATTAATATCAATGTAAATTATCATAATACGTAGTAAGCTATATCATTAGTCAACAATATCGTCCTACAGAATACAACAACTTCCAACTATTCAATCGATATCATAAAACAACATTATGCCCAATATGGCAATTGAATATTTTGCTTATATATACCATATATCACGGGCCGCATAGAGAATTTTTGTAAAATTCGCAGCGGTCTTCAATATGCATTTATTATATACATCTATAAAGATATACGGTTAGTACAATTAATGATTACTCACATTACCAATTAATGACTGTCTTCTTTATATATGATTATATTTGTACTATTGAATTATGCCAGAAAACATAATTACTAGAACATTGATGATGATAAATTTGTGCATCAATAGTGGTATATAACACTGATAAGAACCTTTTTTTGTCCATGTAGTTGCGTATGTGCCACGATGCGCAGATGAGTTCAAGCCTAAGATTGGACAAAAATTCAAGGCATTGGATGATGCCACAATCTTTTACAACTATGCGCGCATGGTGGGGTTTGACACACGTAAGTATGGTACAAAATGTGAAGCAAACGTGACCAGGTGGTGTTATGTAGTTTTTAGTAGAGAAGGAAAAAAAGAATTGATGATTTGGATGCAATCAATGCACGCGAAGGGTTCGTTAATAAACGTCGACGAACATCTAAGAGGTGTCAATGTAATGCCCGTATTTCATTAAAGTATCTGTCTGCGGATAGTCATGGTGGTTACGTTATAATGAATTTTATCGAGGCACACAACCACCCAATGGTCGAGGATCACCACAAGCGTTTCATGAGCTTAAATCGTAGCATCGACGACTTACATCAGAAATTCATAGTTGATTGTGTTAAGTCTAATATTGGTCCGACACATGCTTATAGATTGCTGAATGAATTGTTGGGTGGATATGATAGTGTTGGTTGTACTGTTATGGAAGTAAGGAATTACGCCCGTGACATGAAAGCGTAATGTCGAGGGTACGGATGCCCAGATGCTGCTTAATGAAATGGGTATGAAGAAGGAATCTTGTGGTGGTTTCAGTTATGCATTCTAGTTGGACGGTGAAGACAAGCTCAAACGGATTTTTTGGTGTGATGGAGTTTCAAAGAAAAAATTTCACATGTTTGGGTACGTCGTCGTGTTTGACACAACATATTATACTAACCGGTAAGTGCTTCATTGTTCTCCGATTTATTAAGAAAACATGATCACCATGTCATTTGCTTTATGCATATACTACATTCACGATGCATCATTAATATAATATAAAGATCTCATTATTCGTATAGAATTACAGCATTAGGTTTAAATAAATGACTTAATTAATCTAAGAGATTTTACGTATGTTGACGATATCAAAATTTGCATCCTACCTAACATCGCAAATGAATAAGTTCTACATGGACACCACATATCACATACCTCACAGCGAACCTTGTTTCATGCTTGATGCGGCCTACATGTGCATTTTATGGTATACATACTTAAAGATACGCATATGGGAAAGCAATGATTGTTTAGAGAACGACTAATTGATACTCATAATTTATTACGATTCTTGTTTACTCCTGTACAGATTAAGTTAATTTCATATTCGCAATATATGTACTGCATGATTTTTGCGCCCTTCACAGGCAAGAATAATCATGGCAGGCCAATTACTTTTGCTGCAGGATTGCTATCGAATGAGGATGCTGAATCATTTTCGTGGCTATTCAGACAATTTTTGGAATGTATGGGAGCATCACCAAAATTGATAATAACCAATCAGGATCTGGGTATGAAAGCTGCAATCAAACGTGTATTTGCCAACACAAGACACCGATGGTGCATGTGGCATATAATGCTAAAGATCTCTGATAAAGTCCCCAAATCTTTAATGTCGAATGAAGATTTTAAGAATGATCTAAATGCATTTGTGTGGTCGGAATTGATAGAGCCTGGTGAGTTTGAATATTCTTGGAATGAGATTATGGAACGTTATGATTTGGGTAATGAAGTATGGTTTAAAACCATGTATGGGCATAGAGAATATTGGGTTCCTGCATTTTTCAGGGACTTTCCAATTGCCTCACTGGTGAAGACAACGTCTGTGTCTGAATCCGAGAATAGTTTTTCAAAAGATACACGAAGCCTCGATCCAATCTTGTTGAATTTATTATGAACTTCAATCATGCACTTGACCACCAAAGAAATGAAAATGCGAGATTTAATTATATGGACTCTACTATTGTGCCAATTTTGGCAACGGAGTTGTCAATTGAGAAACATGCAGCTACTCTTTACATGGATAGCATGTTCAAAACCGTTCAGACGGAAATTTCGAAAGCTTGCTTCAAATGTCGCGTGGTGGATATGTCAGTTGACTCAAGCATGGAGTTGTATAAAGTTGTTGACAGCAGGCGAAGCACATGTACGGTTACATACGACATTGAGAATGACTTGTACCACTGTGGGTGTAAATTATGTCTGAGGATTGGCATATTGTGCAGCCATATAATATTTGTTTTCAAAAACAAAGATGTGAGGTTGATTCCAGACAAATATTATGGTTCTAGGTGGTTGAAGTCGAGCCTACTAAAAGCTGTTCATGGTTTCTCGGCTGATGGAGTAGAAGGTCATGCAGTAATAGATAAGAAGCGTAAGGCTATGAACAAGATGTATGCATCATTCTTTGGTCTAGTCCAAAGAGCTGGAGACAGCATTGATCTTATTCACAGCCTTACAGCAGCTATTAACGACGTGGGGCTACTACTATTTGGTGAATGTTCAATATCAACAATTACTCAAAAGAAGAAGATGATTGATGACTTTTATGGTGCAAGTAGACCGACCGTCATTGAAGTACATCCTCCAAATACAGTAAAGACAAAGGGTTCAAGAAGTCGGCTGATATTGAGGAAAGAGAAGGCTGTGAGAGATTTAAATAAGCCTGTGCGAAGATGTGCGAAATGTGGTGAATTTGGTCATCATGATGCAGGAAATTAAGACAAGGTAAAAGAGAAAAACAAACAAAGATCTGTGAACGAAGATTAGTGATGATCTATTTTTTTCTAGTTCATATCGTCGGCAAACAACTTCAAAATTTCGTAACACACGATGAGTTATTATTTTCCCTTTACAGTTAATAGTTTGAATGGAATTTGAATTTCCCATAAATCATTACCATATCGCAATTCTATCATTTGTTGTAACATAGCAAATCATTGACGTCATCACTACGAAAATATAAGCTTTTGTGCGTCACAATCATTAATAATATAGAATAAATATCATTTCCATATATCATTTCCATATTGGGCATAATGTGGTTTTATGATATCGACCGAATAGCTGAAAGTTGTTGTATTCTCTACGACGATATTGCAAACTAATGATATAACTTACTACGTATCATGATAATTTACATTGAGATTAATGATGTAGAGTAAGAGTTGTATGTGCTTACAAACCTATGATATGGTGATAATTATTCTCATACTAAAGTAACATTAACCGATACAGTGTATATCATTTACACCATACATCATAACGGAGAACATACGAATATCAATATTTTGAATTTACGTAATTAGATGTTTAATCATCACGAAACACCAAGACTGCAATACGACGAATAACATCATTTCCACCACTTGTACCTCCAAATTGGATCTTCGTTATCATAGTTAATAATAATAATTAAGTACTATAATCCCAACAAAATAGATAATAAATAGGTTCACAATAAAGCAGACATACGCTATGCTAAAAAGTTTGCATAATTAGCTAACCAACTGCACCATAATTACTGTCCACATTTCACTTCCGAACACCAACCCTATTTTGCGGTCGTTTATAACCCTGGCAATGTCTACCACCTTTTTCTTGTTCGCATTCTGAAAATGAAGCTGAGATGACTTCTTGTTATCGAAGTAATGGTGGTTCATTTCGGCAGCCAACAAAGCCTTGCAATACTTGGCACGCAATGTTTGTAGGACTCTCACACTCCTACTGTTGAGACCACAATTCCAGTCCTTCAAACCATTCCCCATATAAGTCTCCATGTGGCGCGATAGGTAGACACCACAATCCTCTTTGTTCTTGGAGGTTCGCCATGGCATATGAAGACTTGTAATATGGCCTTTCTTCAACATGCCTGCCGTCTTCATATTGTTTCTCACCCCGAGGAGATTACAAAACAAGGCAGTCTGCATCGCCAACAACAAGAAGTACATAGGTAACTTGAATATGATATGAACAGTGAAGATACACTCACAGTATAACCAGTACTCGATTATGTCCTAAGCATGCTCATACAATATCATTTTACGGTTGAACAAACATCATTAACTTCATATCACATTATCATTAAATATAGTGTCCACCTAATTAGATGGCATCAAACATTATCATTGACATTACACATGCTCATTATAATCCTTAAATACGTTAAAGTGAAGTCATCATCACGGACATCAAAGCGAGGTACAACACAATTTATAACATACGCCAAAGTACGAATTAACATAATCATAACATGACCAATAACAGAATATATAGTCAGCATGCATATATAGAATCAAATTACTGTTTATCTATAATCTTTAACCTTAATTTAGCATATAATTAGAACTATTATTCAAATACGTAGACATCATCAAAATATTAGTTTTGTTATAGAGAAGTCATTCTCAAGGACAACAAATTTAAGTACAAGACAGTTCATACCATACGGCCAAAAGTCAGACAAATAATATTCATTATTTTTCTGTTATTATGTATTACTTACCAACTTCGTAGGGACATCGCCGTATCTGTCATTTAGAGGAACTTTGAATTATCAATCACCTCGATCTTCCCAGTGCGCATGCCAAAGCACACTAAATAATAGTGTTCCATTGCAAGTATAGGAAAGAATACCTATTTCCAAATGTAAACAGACATTAAAAGGAGTAATATGTTTTGGTGTGTGTTACTGTAAATGAAAACGGGCATTAAATATCTTACCAAGTCGCACTTGCTCCATTTGAATCCCGAGATTGCACGACACTCAACATCCACCCTGGCACAAAATTCCTTATATGTCCTATTGAAATCCCATTTGGGTGGGGTATTTACTACAATGTAGTTCTGTAGATAACACCAATCTATGTCATTACATATATTGGGAAATATTGTCTACGAAACAATGAGATTGTTTTAGCTTACTGTCGTGTATGTGGTGAAGAAAACTCTAGTTGGCGATGAGGGTGAACGGTACTCTTCCATATGGTTTAAGTACGAGCTCCATGCGTCAATCACTCCAACTGCAATATACACGCCAGGCTCCAGAGTGTGGAAATCAGACTTCGTTACTTTGACAACGTCATCATCGTAAATAATCATGTTCCTGCATTTCTGTAATGTATGTCACATCGTCTACACGGGTCAGTATATTTGAATAACATTCCACTAAAAAGACAAATAATGCGTTGCATATATTAGCAACATCAAGTTATTATGTAGTGACGCGCTAAGCAAAATCGGCAAAATCAAGTTTTATTACTCGTGCCAAGTACATGCACATTGTTACATTACAGTTTTTAATCAAGTACATAACCTGTTCACAATCCATCTAGCGATCCACGGTGGTATGTAGTTTATTCGCAACCACATCAGCCACCACAACGTCTTCAGCAATATCATCCAAGTTAGCAAACTGCAAGAAAAAATGATAATTACAAACAATCATTTTGATATGTATATATATCACATTATAATGGATTCAAGTTATTATACAATAGCCATATAAACATTATACAAGCAACTTACATAGCCAGGTTCAAGGCCGAGGCTGAAATTGGGATATTTCTCATTGTTGCATATACCGACCCTCTCATCGACTACCTTCATCATCTCCTTAATTGCTACTAACCACTTTGGATTCTCAAAATCCTCTTCTGTCATAGCTTGAGTCAGGTCTGCCACGGCGTCCACATTAAAGGCTGGTTGTTGTTGTGTCAGTCCCATTGCCCTCCCCGTTGCAATGGATGCTATTTTAAAGCAATCCATGTCACGGATTTGGGGGGGGGGGCTTCCCTCAGGCACTTCAGGAGTGCGTTCATTGCATATGCAGTAGATTTGGTTGCGGACATCAAGTTGTTCATAGCCTTCTCTACCTCATTTGCTTTATCTTCCGCTTTTCCATCATTGACATTACATCCAGCCCCCTTCTCCAATGTTTGTCCAACTCGCTCTGCAGTAGACGCAACTGGAAATGACCGTCCCTCGAATCTGGGCTCAATGCAGCCCATTCCAAACCCCCCACTCTTAATCTCCTCTGACTGTCTAGCTTTGAGCAAGTCCCCGGTCCATCCCTTTACCGTTGGAAAGCATCGCAGAGTACGGTCCTTCGTCGATGTACCACCCTGCCCATGTAAAAGGCCTACAATAGAAATATATAACCTAGAAAAAATTAATATGCAAGCGTAATTAGCATGAAGATATCCGTGTAACATTATCATTAATGATCTTAGGTTTTATCATTATTTGTAAGAGTGCATATCTTTAAACAGTCCGAATCTTCTTTTAATTTTCATTGCCGCAATAAAAAGGTCATTAAACTGGTTGACGTGGTATCATTACCGATTATAACTGCACCTACAAATTAAGACAACATGTAAACATACCACAATAAAAGCTACAGGTCCCGTGTAGATTGAAGATGGTTTATCCTTCCAGATGTCATACGAGTGGACCAGTATGGAGATTAGGTATGCGCACCAATTGTAGCGTCCAACGTTGGCTATGTTGGAGACGTAGTCCAGTATTTTTGGCTTCACATAGCCGTCTGTTGTACCCTCAATCATTGCATGCTCCATTAGTATAAGAAACAGCTTTTTGAACCACTCACCATCCTCTTTGTCTTTATCTATTTGTTGTTGTACGTATGCTGGCTTCATCCTATATCGTCCATTGTCACACTCGGCAGCTATATCATCGAGCAACTGGAGGTTATCCTTCCTAGTCTTACGATCAATCATCAGTTCACCTCTTGGGAATCCAAATGTGGCACTGACGTCCTCCTCCGATATGTGCAACCTACGACCATTAGTTAGCTTTATACTGCACTCTATGGGGTCAAAGTTTTTCAGCAGCCAAAACCCAAGCTTTGCCGGTATATCTGTCACAGCAAAATGCACCACGCTACCAAAACCCATATCTTGTACGGCCTTAAGTTGACTTTCATTGAGACCTTTCAAAGTTTGGACGAAAAAATCCGGCGTCCTTCTAAAGATCAGTTTTTCAATCGGAGGTTTATCCGGCATTTCCCGCCCCTTCATCCTATGGCCAGCAAACAACTCCATTATTGGGACGTCACTATCATAGTTGCTGTCGTCTACTATACGTCACCTTTTGCTACCTAAGTCAGAACAAGCAATCAATAATGAAAGATCAACGAGTCATCAATAATTTTACCTAAATGAATCAAATACACATCAACATATCAATATAACATACAAGCTACCAAAATAAAGTATCATTTTGTATCAACATAACTCTCATTAATGCTCAGTATCAAAATAATTAGCCCGCCGAATTAACAACAATATATTCCTATAAATTAATATCAATACATTCATCAAGATCATCAATTTACAGGAGATATACAAAATAAAAAAATTGACAATTCTGTCACTTGATTATGAGTATCACTGCCATCAACACAGTGCACGATCTTCATTCATTGTGAAGATGTATCATTAACCAACTCTTGTGTATCTTTAATCAACAGTGACATATATCATTTATCAAGAGCAACGCAGGTCCCTCAATTTCAGTTACAAAAATACACAACCTAAAGAAAAATTATCATTTTCTATCCGCATATCTATCATTACTGGTCATTATCAAATATGTTAAGCCACATAACAAACAACAATCTATTCATACAAACAACCATCGCATGACCCTCTGTTTCGCATAACAATTCATGCTAATTCTCATTTATGCTAAATATCATAACCAACCAGAAGCTCTGTTTCAGATACGATAAATTATCATGACTAATGCCTAGATGTATCATTATTCCACAATAAGATATATCATTCATCTAATAAACAAAAACTAGCACAATATTCCGGAATTTGTGACAAACACTCTCACTACAACTTGCAATTACTCATTAGATATACAGACAATACCTACCAACAAAAGAAAGCAACTATTTCTATAATCTATACATTCCGGTAATCAACTAATACAAATTTTGAACTTATTCAATACCCAAAAAGAAGGAAACTTCATATTAACACTTGTGAGATATCAATCTAGTGATAATCGGCAAAACAAAGTTTTTTTAGTTTGAAAGATCAATAATTAGAAGCGAATACATCAAAACCGTGAGCCAGAAATCTCAATTTTATACCGATTACACCAAACATCATGTCACCAGTTCGAAAACTTAAATTTTTTAAAACACTGCAAGAAAGTATCAGTATTTCTAACCTCTCGAAGACGACGGCCTGCCATCTCTCGCCGGGCAGGCTGTGGACGAAACTCTCTTTTTCTTCATTTGCAGCCGGTTTGTTCGTCGCCGCCGCACGGAATGCCTTGCCTCTTTGCAGTTGCCGACTACGTGTATGGAATTCTGTTGCTGGAAACACGGTTTGGAGCAGAGAAGAAGGAGTCGTTACTGTATGTATTTGGACGTCAAAGCGTTGGATTGTATTAGGGTTTTTGCAGGAAGACGAAGAGACGCGATATGAAATAAAAACCTTCCTTCCAATTAATGTCTCATATTTGATACAGATTCTGCAGATACATCGTTAAATGAGAAAGGTGCAGATGCTGTATCTATCAACCCATATTTTACGCCACATTACATAATTATCGCCACCCATAATTTTCGAAGTGACTGTTTTGCCCTTTAATGATCCATACAAGACGAATTAATGATGTCGTCTATCGAAAAATCTCAGCCATCAATTTCGATATCCTGCGGTCTATATTATTTCTTAGTTATGCATTTAGCATTGGTTCTTATTCTAACACACCCCTATATATATATATTCTCGTTTCCTAGCACTGATGCTACTTGTTGTACCTTGGGCTTTTCCAATTTTGGGCCAAATTAAACTACAAGATGAATTTGAAAGAATTTGAAGAAGATGAAAATCTCATCTTATTTAAATTGTGATCATCAAAAGCAGGAGTTGGACGAGAGCCTGAAAGCGAAGAACATCGGGGTATGAAAAAGGCCATGGGGGGAATATGCAGCAGAAATTAGGGATTCGACTAGGAATGGAATTAAGGAGGGTTTAGCCAGGAACATTTTACACTGCAGAATAGGCTGTCTAGCTTATGATCAAGCTGTATTCGCTATGAGTGGCCCTTCAGTTCATCTCAATTTTCCATTGGACAAAGTTGTGGAATCCCTTGAAATGATGAACTATAGATTCAAGGAGGGCTCATATCCTGCTAAAGCCATAATGGATTTGTACAAGTTGTTAAATGCCTCCTCCAAACATAAAGAAGATCAGAAGCAGCCCCCAGATATAAGGGAGGAGGATATGATGGTTTTTCTAGACTTGGGATTTGATTTGTTGGATGATTTTCTTCTTTAATATTTAATTTCTATCTTATTTTTCTAAAATGTATTAAAACCCTAGCTAGATCCTGCCCTAGGATCTCAATAATCCCATTTCTTATCATTCTTTCTTCATGAACCAATTTTATCTTTTCCATCTTTAGTCATCCTCATGTCTTATCTAATAACTTTAATTCTCAAGATACTAAATTAGTCTTGTTCTTGCTCTCTACTAGGAAATGCCTTTCCTTTTGGGGCTGTGATAGTGATCCAATACAATGTTATTGCCATTGTGCATCGCTAGTTTTCTTTGTAAGCCACACTTAGTTGAGATTCAATTAATTTACAATCCTTTATCTTTGATCTTAAGTGAAGCTGACATAGCTTCTATTTCCCTAGTCGGTTTGAGCTCACCGTTATCAGACCAAAATAGTCATTGCTGCTTCAGTTCCTATATAAATTTGGTGCAACTTCATGCTTTATTAATTAAGAAACCCAAGTTTAACGCAGTAATTATGCTTAGTTCACATCTTTCAAAGTTGTTCAATCAAACAAAAGAAGAACACATGCATCTATGCAAAAAGTGAAGTGATCATCAGCCGTTGCCTTTTTTATAGGGATCAACTGTGGCTATTAATTTTGAAAAACTGTTAAATTTTGACAACGGTTGCTAAAAACAATTGACTGAAACGTTTTCTGCCATAGGGTTAGTGTACTTGTGTTTTTGTTACCAGACAGTGAATCTTAAAAATTCTTAGCTAGATTCAATTGCACAACATAATTTATCTTGGAATCCATTTTAATTACTAGCAGAACTTCTAATTAGCTTGAATTGTAAATAACGTTGAACTCTATTTTCAACTTAATTCGAGAAGATTTAAAAAGCTGGACTTCATCAGAAACAAGCAAGACTTTATGGTTTTCTAAGGCCCATAACTATTATAATGTTTAAATGAGCTTCGAATGCTTTGGAGCTTGGGAACATTGTTAATAAACTTTGGGCCGTTAAAAGCATAATTTATAGGTACATTGTTCAGTGACTCAAACGTTATGCATATCCAAACTCTAAGTTCTTATGGTAATTATCAGTATGCCCTATATGTAATATATGTAGCTCAAAAGTAACTTTTACAAAACTTAAGGGGCTCAAATTAAGTTTTCATCGGATGACGAATCACTATTTAATTAGTAAGACGTTTTTTCTCTCATCAATAGGTCGCGGTTTCAGATTACCACAGTCACGCGAATAAATAGGAAAACATTACTGATCTTGTTAAAACAATTAAGTTGTCATCAAGACTGGATAGGGGTTTGAACTTGTAGATAACATTAAGTTGTCATAAAAGCTAGGTGTATTTTCATCTTTTTCTCCATTCTTGGTTTATTTCCCTTGTTAGGTTGTTATTTTCCAAACCTTTTCTTAGGGGCTTCAATTTTTGGGAGGGGGGAATGAGACAAAAGAAGAAAAAAATTGTAATTTATTTGATTTAATATCATATTGAAATTCGCTTTAATGTCTTAACTGTTTGGTCGAAGTAAACGATAATCAACTTTGGCGGAGTTAGTGATCGGGAAGGTGACAGAAGTGAGGGTGGTGGTGGAGGAGAGCGACAACAATGGAGATGGTGGCAAACGAAGTGGTGATGGTAATAGAGGGTAGTGTTGGTGAAATAGTGATATGGAGTAAAGAGGGTGGATGCGATAATGCGTAAATAGAGTGCAAGACTTGATAAGGAAAATAAAGAACAAGAACTTTTATTGGAGGAGAAACGAATTGCAAATAAAAGTGTTGGAGTAAGGAAAGTCGTCATTTTGCGAGGCCCCTACCAAAGCCAAATACCAAGGCTTGTCGATTTCCCTTAATCCCCCACATCTCTCTCTCTAACCTTGAGAGGAATATATATAGTTACAATCCAAGATTCCAATTCCTACATGGCTGATCAACTCAACAAGATCTCTTTAAGAGATCGCCATGATATTTCCTAAAGATAAAATTAAAAAATTCGACTAATTGATACATATTGGATAGGGACGAAGGACCCGTTGTATATATTGATCCAAGAACCCCACGTATATGAGTTAGGCAGCGGTCTCCTAGATCGAGAGTCCAGTTTGACCACCTTACGAGCGTAGATAACCTCGACCAATTGGCTATATAATCAGCCAAGAACCTCGGTATGGTTGAACTCCACAAGAGCTTGCTCAAGTGTCTTGATAAGTTCCAAACAATAGCGTAGAAAACCTCGACCCATTGGCTATATGATCAGCTAAGAACCTCAGTATCGTTGAACGCCACAAGACATTGCTCAAGTATCTTCATAAGTTCTAAAATAAGAGAAAACTCTACACAGAGAATTCAACTCAGAAAGACAATGCCTATTTTCATTTATACTTCATGCTCCCCCAAATTCATGTGTTTGCAAGATATTTATAGGTTAGAGATGACTCATAAGAACCTCATATACTTAATACTACTTATGACACTTAAATAGGAACATAATAAGTAAAATGTAACTCCTAAAAAATTGGTATGACAATTGTACTTCAAAAGTCACTAATTAAAAAAAATGTAACTTAAAATGACTATTTGTTTTGGCTGCTTCATTTTGGACAAAAATGACCTTGTATTTCTTCAAGCTAGACCTCCAAAACGTGATGTGTTGTGAGCCCATTCTTCAAGTATTAGTTTGCCCATCAACTATAATATCATTCACCATTTGACACAATATGGATTGACCTTAAGCTTGGGCTTTTATTTTCAGCAAGTAAAATGCATCATGGAATACTTTATTTGCTTAGTTTTAGCTGTTGTAATTGGCCCAGTTTAAATAATCAAATAATTAATATTGTTGTCCTTAGGCAGCCCGGGTGCGTCTCTGTCACTAATACTAAGGACTCTACTTTTGCTCCGGATCCATTGCGCTTTGTCTCACGCCTGGCCCGTACTCGCGTGCCAGCTCTTACGCGCAAAGCTCATGCCTCCGTCGTGCGTGCACTTGTTTTCTTCGCGCCCGGCGCTTCTCACGTGCCCTGCCCCTTGCCTCCGTAAAGTCATGCGTTGTTTCGCCCTGACCATGCATCCCTTATGCGAGATTGACATCAATAGCACCGGGGGCGAAAACAACTTTGCCCCAATGGTTGGGCCAGATGGATCGGCCAATTGCCTTGTTGTCATGTGCGTTGAACCTTTGACCGGACTCAAGTTTGAACCGATGCTAGAGGTTGTGTTCCATTTCACCCATGATGTCGTCGGTGTTCCACTGTTGATATGCTAATGACATCCATTGGTGTATCTTCCACGGATGGTGCCGATAGTCATTCTCTGGGCTTGATTCGTCCTGCCTGATAGGCGGACCGTTCACCCGATGCGGCAGGGGGGCGCCATGTGGCATATCTCGTGGTTTTGGTCGTGGGGAAAATTAGCGATGTATGCCCCCTGGTTGGTTTGGCCGATATTGCTCGTGCCAGTGTGACGGTGGTCCGTGGTAGAGGCCCGACTCTGGATGCCGTCCATGTTTGGCGATCAGATTGATGCTCATGGCCTTGCGGATGATGTCGTGCGAGTATAGGTTGATGGTGGAACGACAACAAGTTGTGGGATTGGCGTGCTGTGGCGGATGACCAACAACATACCCATGTGACGGGAATTTATATCGTAGGAAGGCCGGGACTAGGATGTTGGTATGTATATTGACGGGATCGCCCGTATGCCATGGCAGGCTTGTTCCCGATGGAACCTCATAGGATGGTTGTTCGCGCGTCACAGCCATGGTTGGTTGTTGGTCATCCCGTGCCACATGTTGCGGCGTGGATGATGCTTAGGTGGATGATGGTCGTGGTGCGTGTGGTGGTGGTGGTTGAGTGCGTGATTCCTGGGATGGTGCTCAAGACTGGGGCATGTCTTGGGCAGCTCGGACGTCTTCCAGGGGAAGTGGTGCTTCCTGACTGGCCTCTTCTCATCATCCGAAATCTCGATGACCTGTACTCAATTACATTGAATTTCCTTTTCAAGTTGGTCGAGGCATTCTCGGATGCTTGTTCTGATTGTGCAGGTTTGTTCTTATCTTTGGTCCCATTTTCTTCGTCGGACTTGGTTGCTGGTAACTGGGAGGCATTGGGGTGGGGTGTCCAGCCGAGTCATAGCGGGAGTGCTCGAGGTTGCCGTGATGGTTGGTTGCGGAGTACTCGTGACTTGTTCTCTGTGTTCTGGTAGGTTGTTTTTCTCAAGTGCTTTCTACCGCTACCGAAACTCCTTAAGGTTGGCTTCAATCGCCGGAATTAAGAGTGTGTCGACGGAGATGAATTGTTGATGGATGGTTTTCATTTTCTTCTCCAATGTACCTAGGCATTGTTCCATGGTTCGTGACTCCATGATGTTTTGATCAGGTAGGTCAGACCAATTGATATGGAGTAAAAAGGATGGATGCGATAATGCGTAAATAGAGTGCGAGACTTGAGAAGGAAAATAAAGAATAAGAACTTTATTGAAGGAGAAACGAATTACAAATAAAAATGTTGGAGTAAGGAAAGTCGTCCTCTTGCGAGACCCCTACCCAAGCCAAATACCAAAACTTGTTGAATTCCCAAAATCCTCCATACCCCTCTCTCTAACCTCAAGGAGGTTATTTATAGTTACAATCCAAGACTCCAATTCCTATCAACTCAACAAGATCGACACGATATCTTCTAAGGATATAGTGCTATCTTTTACAAAAGATAAAGACAACATGATTATCTTTTAAGGAGATAGCCATGATATTTCTTAAAGCTAAAATTTAAAAAACTCAACTAACACTAAAGACTCTACTAGACTAAGGACTCTACTTTTGCTCTGAATCCATTGCGCCTTGTCTCGTGCTTTTTCGTACTCGCGTACCAGCTTTTACGCGCGGAGCTCGTGCGCTCGTCGTGCGCGTGCTTGTTTTCTTCGCGCCCAACGCTTTTCTCGTGCCCTGCCCTTTGCCTCCGTGAATTCATGTGCTATTTCACCCTGATCATGCGTCCCTTGTGTGAGATCGGTATCAGAGTGTGAGAACAGTGAAGGTGGCAGGGGTCCCTTGTGTGAGATCGGTATCAGAGTGTGAGAACAGTGAAGGTGGCAGGGGTGGTGGGTAGCTGGTGCGATGACAATAGGGAAGGATAGTGGGAATCTAAATCACCTAGTTGGACTGCTTGGGCATGGGAAAATAAGTTCCTCAAATATGGAAATACAAAAGTAAAAAATGAGGAGAGAAGATCAATTGAAAATTATTATTGATTGTCTATTTAGAGATGCCAAACAATGCGATCTTTCAATATTTATATCGGAAAATGTAGGGTTTAAATTTTACCGTTTACTAACTAGTCGCATTTCCCATTCCGTTTTGTCCCCATCACTTAAGTGGCCACTTGGAACCTTTTGAGATATCAATCTCTATGCATGTGATTTGTCTCAAACTCTGAACTTTTATAGGCAAAACGCATCCTAAGTACCGTGTAATTTTTTTTTTTTTGATTTAGTAAATTCCTATATAATTTTTTTATTTAAATAGGTCCTTTTTTATTTCATCAGATGCTTATTTAACAGTTCTTGTATATTGGTTAACTTTTTCGTTGTGTATATAATATGTCATCATTTATTTATTTAACTAAATTCTACGTCATATCCTGGTTGGAAATTTGATATAAATGTTATGAAAAGAATCCATATAATAAAGCGCCTTTACCGTAGACGCCTTATAAAAAACTAATTAGGGCTGGTGGAGAATTGAAGAAGCATCGCGAAGAAGAAACATGATATTAATAAGATAAGCTCATAATTAATCTCTCCAATTGTCGAAGAGTAGTTAGGATTATGTTAGTTAAAGTTTCGTAGTAGTCTCTCAGACCTCTTCGTGCATTTCCTCTTATATCTCTTTCGTTAAGGTTCAGAATTCATTTTTCCAATTAGAATGTTCTATCAAATTTTATTGAAGACATTTATTCGCCTGAACAGTTCTTCACCCAATCTGCAGGAATTACTAGAGAGCTTGTAATGGCTTATTTTCATAACATTTATCGAAATTCCAACTAGGATACGATGTGGAATTTAGATAAATAAATAAATGATGAAATTTTATATACATGACGGAAAAGTTGACTAACATATTAAAACCATTAAATAAGGATGAGATGAAAAAAAAAAAACAAGCATAAGGACCTATTAACACAAAAAAATTGTAGAGGAGTTTACTTAAACAAAACACGAAAACATAGGAATCTTAGAATGTGTTGTACCTTTTTTATATTTAAAAAAATTCAATTATGTGATGAGTATAAAATAGTTATACATCTAAGCGTTTTAATTATGGAAAATTAATTTTCTAATTAGATATTGAGTTTCATTAATTAATAGGATAAAAACAATTTCTTAATTCGCAGATAGCCTACTAGTGGAATAAGTAACTAAATATTTCTATGACCATATCAAGATCAAATTTCATCGTCACTTTGGATTTGAGTAATTTTATTTATGTAACACACATCTGGTCCGATTAATATAACCAAATCACATTATATTAAAATTTTATAGAAGGTTTATTATTATTAGTTAATCAAATTTAAATTTTAAAAGTAATGGAAAATCATAATAGCTTGGAAATGGCAAAGAACCATCTTTGATATATATATTGATCAATGCATGATGCCATTCATTGAAAGTACTGGGGTCAAATTGAGAACTCAAAAAATTGGAATTGAACATACAAGGAAGGAGTAAATAGTTTGTTTCCTGAACTTTAGTGATATTTTTTAATATATGTTTTCACTTGGAATTTATTTTAAGAAACTCTCAACTTTTGCGATATTTAATAATATGTACGAAATCGACGAAGGAATGATCAGTCGTGGTGACCTCGCCGGATGCGGATGTGCATTTCATGTATATTTTATTTCACCTAAGCATCACAATAAATATATAGTTTATGTCTCAAATTGTTTTGAATATCATAAGTGAAGGACCAAAAAACATAGGTTAAGGGTATTAATTCGAAACAAAAACTATAGATCACTATAACTCGATTTTAGGACCCTTTTTTTTTCTTCCAAATTTCGCAGAAGTTGGAAGTCGTGGAAAATATCGCCAAAATTAAACACGTTCATCATTCATTCACCACCCACCACTAACTGCCACCTCCGCCGCCTGCAAATTTTAGATGCCACACTTTTCATTCCCTAAATTGTATCATATCCAAGATTTTCACCAATTCGATTGTTCCGACCAAATACAACATGAAATTGATGAAATTCTTCTTCTCAGATTCCGGCAGTTGCTAGAGTTTGATCGCTGCCAGATATGCTGGCAACTTTACAACTCAATTGAGGCAGATTTGGTTTTGCTTGTCCAATTTTCCTCTTTCAGCTCAATTAGAAGCATATTTTGAAGAGTATCATTCTGAGTCGGAAATCAATTGAATTCGGAAAATAAGTTGGGAATTTTTGAAAGGAAAACTAGAAAACGATGACGTTACCCGGTAAATACAAATTCTAGAACGACATCACATAAGCACTATTAAAACATTATACGAAAATATAGCTCTAACAGCTTTGGTAATTATTCTTCAAAATCAATTTGTACAAATTCGTCTTCAAATTGCTATCCGGCTTTAGCCTCGTCTCAGATCCCTCTCCACCTTTATATTTCTTTCTGAATCTCTGATCCAATCTTTTCTTGGCTTCTCGAGCCGCATCATCAAGCATCACATCATCACATCTTACGGGGTTCGTCTCCACAGATTCGTGTGAACTGAAGTGAAATTCCTTGTGATTGGTTGCGTACAGACAGAAAGAAGATCGCCGGGAGGTGGTGGCGTCGCCTATGCTGGCAGTGCTTATGTGAATTCTTCGTCTTCTTGCGGCCTCAACGCCGGGGAGCATGCCGGCCATTTCTCAAAATTTAGGCCGGAGAAAATATGTTTGTACAAGTTTCAGATTTGTGATTTTGTATAAGGAGATTTGGTGGAGAAGTGTATATATTGAAGAAGGGGAAGAAGCATGAGCTTTTGTTTGTGTGACAAGAAATTTCTTTGGTATTTCCTAAAATTATTTTTTAAATGTTTGGAACTTTCCGGTTTGTTTCCTGATTCATGTGGAGCAAGACACTTGTTTTTAACGCTTTGAACTTTCCTCCTCATTTCCTTGTTCTCGTGGGAGCCAAAGAGGTTCTCTGGTCAACTAATTTTACAGAATGACCACACGTCACTTTTATCAATATAGTTCACTGAACTTTTACATTTATTATTTAGGAATTAGGCCTCTCAATTTTCGGATGTCATATTACTTCCATTTATGATAGAATTATATTCTTATTTATGATAGGTTTGGTGAAATTCAAGCTCCTACACAATTAATGATTAAAAACAAACTAAATAGTTTAGGAATATCAGGGAATAAGATACTAATCCTAGGACATGAAATATCTCAATTAAATCTATGCAAATTAATCTATTAATTTAATTACTAATTTTTGTTTAAACCAAAATGAAGATCACAATCCTAATTATACCTTCTTTCACAAGATACATTTATTTTCGTCATGACTCAAGACTTATCATATTATAAATTTCTGATTGAACAATTAAAATCATCAAATCTTTAGCTGAACATCTAGCATGTATCATAGTGGCCAAGTATCTAAACATGAAGAACAAGTACCAAGAAATATAAATCATGAAATGGAAGATAAATTGGAATCAATAAATTAAAATCATATAAATCTAATTAACTAATCATTAAACCCTAGAATCAGATGGACAATTAGGTACTCATAACTAAAGCAAAATAAAATATAATTGAAAGAAAGAAAGAAATAAAATTCGTGAATCCATGATGATAATTGAGTACTTGAATGTTGCATTTGAGTATTACTTGAATCTTCAGTCTCACACGAATAAATTAAATCTCTAAGAATAGAAGAAAATTAAACTAAGAAATCTAATGTAAATATTGTAAGGTGTAAAAATGTATTTCTTAAAGAGCTTCGAAGGTGACACAGGATAGATTGAAGGTGACACAGGATTGAAGGTGATGTCAGGATAGACAAAAGAGATGTCAGGATAAACAAAAGAGTTATTATGACCGGAATAAAAAAGAGATTGAGTATGAGGTGGATAATAAAGTGTTCTTACGAGTTTTGCCTTGGAAATGAGTTATGCGATTTGGGCAAAAGGGGAAATTAAGTCCTCGTTGGACCATATGAGATTTTAGAAAGAATCGGACCGTTGGCGTACAAGTTAGTATTACCACCAGAATTGGCACAGATCCACAATGTTTTCCACGTCAATATGTTACGACGATATCAATCTGATCATTCACATGTTATGAAAGATCCTGATATTCAGATATCTGAGAATATGAGCTACACAGAAGAACCAGTCTTAATAATGTCTCATCAATTCAAGCAATTGAGAAGGAAAGAAATTCCAAAGGTCAAACGTATTTGGCAGAATCACGGGGTTGAAGAGACGACTTGAGAAACTGAGAAAAAGATGAAAAAGACATATCCACATCTATTTATAGGTCAGTAAGTTAATTGGATATATTGGTATTGGATTTTGTGGACAAAATTCTTAAAAAGGGGAAGAATTGTGACATCCCTAACCCAAATCATGCATCAGTTACATATATGCATATTTTATTGTCATTCATATTAGAGACATATTAAGTAGGTATCATAAAAGATAATATTTAAAAAATTATAAAAGATAAATATAATTAAACGAATATGTAAAATAGCTTTATGCATATACGCATTTGTATAACATACAAGATATATATGTAAGTACAAATTCAAAAACTTAATTAAAGAAATAATAGTATATAATATATATATATATAGGTACGTATATGTGTATGATATGTGTGTGCATGGAAAATATATATATGTTATATAAATAGTTCATGCGTCTATAGTATTTGAGAAGTGTATTTATATAAAGCAAACTAATTGTTATACATTAAATGCTACAATTAAAACTTCTAGAAAGAGTGCACCTGTAGTGTAATGAAAAAGAGCAACTTAATTTTTATCCTTTTACTTTCTATGTTGGTAGTGGAAATAATAATAAAATTATAATAAAAAAGTTTAGGTAAATGTGAATTACATATTATAAGGATATAGTTAAGTCGGTAATCATAGCCGACATATGTCATCTATAAATATATAGTTTCAGCCTTATTTTGGGAATGAAAGAAAAAAAAATCGATAGAAAATGGAGAAAATGAAACTTTGATGGCTAGATAAGAGTAGATTTATTCAGCTTATTTTCCCTCACACACACTTTCACTTACACACACATCTACACATATATATAGAGAAGTGTTAGGGTGAAACTTATCCTTAAATGCTTAACTAAGACTATATATGAACTATTAGATGAAAAAATTAACGGCTCAGATTTACTGCACGTGTATATCAGTAAACAGTTACGAAATTATCAGCAAAAAGGTATAATTGTAAACAAAATCTCACGATTTAAGGAAAGACCCTAAAATCATGGGATTGACCAATTTAAACAAATCCCACGATTTTATTCCTTAATTCATTTTGAATACCAATCATCATCTTTACTCAAAACACTACAAATCATCCTTTCAATCATCGTCTTCATCCGAAGCATTCAAAATCTTTAGACGAAGCTGGAAATTGTCCAGCAACTATGCATTCACATTATCATTATACACTATGACGTTTATCATTATAAAATGATACTTGTATCAGTATAAAACATAAATACGAAAAGATAGACGAAGCTGGAAATTTTCCAGCAATAATGCATTAACATTATCATTATACACTATGGATTTTATCAGTATACAATGATACTTGTATCAATATAAAATATAAATACGGAAAGATATGATTAGAAATAAAAATATTGATTAGGAAGATATGTATCATTATTTTGGAAATAAAATCCCAAGAATTTTGGACACACAAACATATCAAAAATAAATCTTTTCATATTAAGTAAAACAATTAATTACATACTATAATTACACGTTATATAA
>JAYDZE010193215.1:0-21197 GCA_034509125.1 Monilaria moniliformis | reverse complement strand
AATAACATAAGGATATATTAATCAAAATATGAAATATAATTATAAGAAATAAAAATAAGGGTATTATGTCATAGAAATATTATGTCAAAAAATCATTTTCCAATCTAAAAATGATTAAATACTATTTATTACTTATCGAATTTCATAAAAAAATTGAATAAAAAGCACTACTTTTTTTCCTTATTTAAAATAATGGTTCAACATTTATTCTCATGATTATTCAAACCTGATCTATTGATTGGATAGGAAGTGTTTTACTAATTAAGCTGCGTTTCATCTTCGAGCACTATTTAAACTTATAAAAATGTGCACTAATGTCCCCTCAGTTTAAAATTAGATGTTTGTGTAATTGTTGATGAGAAACGAAAAAGACAAACAAATTCCATATAAGTTAAGACATAAAATAACAATAAATGTAGGCTGTATGTAATATGTATATGCATCACACACAATTATTAGTGTTTTGGTGCATTTACAGATAATAGACGTTGATTCCATGTATTTAATTAGGTTATAATATGTACATAACTTAAGCAGCCAAAGCAAATTATATATACTTACATATATAATATATATTTGTGTATGTGTGTGTCTGCGTGTGACATAATTATAACTATCATATATACCTTTCTGAAATCCAGATATCAAACCCCCTTCCTTCCCCTGTTTCTTCTGTTTGGGAGCTCTCCTCCTTCCAAGAACCTTCTTTGGCCTTGGGTTTTTCTCCCTCCCCTCTCTCTCTCTCCTCTTCCTCCATTGCTGAATATCCATGGACTTGTCTTCTTTCCACACCAACCCCTATACTACTCTCTCAGTTTCTCTCTCTACACAACAATCCCAAAAACTCTGATTAATTCCTAGATTTCCTACTATTATTGCTGGAGCATCAATTCTACTGAACTTGTATAGTTGTATTCAGCTGAATCAGCTTTATTCTCTCACTTTCTCTCTCCTCCATCAATCATGAGGCCCCTACAGCCGCCGCCGGCCGCCGGATCCGCCGTGAATCGCGCTAGCCGCCAACGGCGCCGCCCAGACCTAACGCTGCCCATGCCCCAGCGGGACACCTCCCTGGCCGTCCCCCTCCCTCTGCCGCCGAGCTCCGCCCCCTCCTCAGTCTCATCCTATCTCCAATTAGAGTATTCCGAGCTGGAGCGCGTGAGCCGCATCGGGAGCGGCGCCGGCGGCACCGTGTACAAGGTCCTCCACCGCCCCACCGGCAAAATCTACGCCCTCAAAGTGATCTACGGCAACCACGAGGACGCCGTCCGCAATCAGATGCGGCGCGAAATCCAGATTCTCCGCGACGTCGACAACCCTAACGTGGTCCGGTGCCACAACCTCATCGATCATAACGGTGAAATTCAAGTCCTCCTCGAGTACATGGACAAGGGATCGCTCGAGGGCACCCACATCCCCAACGAACCCTCGCTCTCCGATCTCGCCCGCCAGATTCTCTGCGGATTGTACTACCTCCACCGCCGAAAAATCGTCCACCGCGATATCAAGCCCTCCAATTTGCTCATCAATTCGCGAGGCGTTGTAAAAATAGCCGATTTTGGCGTCTCCCGAATCCTGGCTCAGACCATGGACAACTGCAATTCCTCGGTGGGGACGATTGCGTACATGAGCCCCGAGAGAATCAACACCGATCTCAATCACGGGAGATACGATGGATACGCCGGGGATATTTGGAGTTTGGGAGTCAGCATTCTCGAATTCTACTTGGGAAAGTTCCCATTCGCCGTGAGTAGGCAGGGAGATTGGGCTAGTCTAATGTGCGCCATTTGTATGTCGCAGCCGCCGGAGGCGCCTCCGACGGCCAGCCGGGAGTTCAGGGATTTCATTGCTTGTTGCCTGCAAAGGGATCCGGCAAAGCGGTGGACGGCGGCTCAGCTGTTGAGGCATCCGTTCATTGCTCCGGGGAGCAACGGCGGCGGGAATAAGCAGGTTCATCAGTCTCAGCTATTACCCCCGCCTCGGCCCCATTCTTCATTTCATTAGTTTTGTGCTCTGTCTCTCTCTTTTTCTCATCTTACTTAATAATTTACCTGTTAATTCTATAGAAATGAGGTGGGTTGTGGAGTTGATCATGTTTAGGATTGTGGGGAAGGCAAGTAGAGATTGGTGGATACTTAATGATGTTAAACCCTTGCAAGGAATGAAAATCTATTTTCAGAGTCCCACATTCTTGTTTTTCCATGCTTCTTGTTTGTATTGTTAATATTGAGCTTATTTAATTCACTGAATTGATGGAGTTGCCATTGCATAGCTTCAACCTGTCTTTGTCTATGCAAAAGAAGAGATAATATTCTTTTGGCCTGTCGTGGAATCCATATCCTTTGTTGGGATCGCATCTCTTTTGCTATATTTGTGTGATGTTGCACTTGCTCGAATCCACTAAATCTACGACCACCATCTTGCTTGCTTGTTTTCGATTTTCGAAGATGGTGTCTGTACATTACATCTACTTTGGGCAAAACCCTGCTGTCTTTGCAACTTGTTACTTTATAACATTTTGGTATGCACAACATGTGATTCTATGCTGCATCACTGCCTCTCCATCTCTACTTTTATCTTCATCCTATAATAGCCACTCAGCTTGTTCCAATCTTGCATTACATGAATGCTTTTGGGATTGTGATATAGTGTAGTAGTTTGTTTGTTTGTCATAACACACAAACACACACACAATGATGTAGTGTAGTTTTCTTGAAATGGAATGCGACTCACATCAATTTGACTGTGCTGTAATAATAATAATGGTTTGAAATGTTAATGTATTATTGTGTAGCCAATTTCATTTTTGTTGTACATAAAGGTGATATGTATGATTACACCATCTCTTGGGACATTGCAAGATCTTTCTAGTTTTTGCTTTTCGGATTCCGGATTTTCTGTCCTTTTCTTTTTTATATATTTAGATTTGGATGAATATCGAACATGTTTCTTATATATTCTGTTAGATCTTTTTTACTTTAATGTTGATGCTTCGCACTGTCGGTAGTAACGGATGAAGTTTGAAATTTAAACATTTTTTTCGACATTTTTGCATTTATCTGTACTTTTTCACCATGTTGTATGCGGAAATTGTTGGATAAAGGAAAGGCATCTTTACCCACTTGCCACTCTAAAGAAAATTCTATAGAGATCTAATTTAGAATAAAATTACAAAATAAAAACCTACAATCTCTTTTTGATAAATAAGCGTTAATTATAGTTTATAGCTCGAATTTTGGAGTCATTTATAAAAATGGTATGAATTTTTAAAAAAAAATTAGTATGCATTTTTAGGAAAGTTGTAGAAAAAATCCAAACTTTAAAAAATATAAAAAAAAAGTGTGAATTTTCATGAAAATTGTAAAAATGGCACGAATTTTAAAAAAGATACGAAATTCTGTTTGTGAGCAACGGAGATCGGATAACTTTAGAGCAAGCTTGCGTGGTATTATCTATTCCACCAAATGTCAAAGTGTTCATGGAGAGTTTTCTCAAATTTGCTTCTGACTAAAACAAATTTGCGATTGCATTATGACCCGACAAGGAGAATATACACTTTACAAGGGGACTTGTGGGTTTGATGGAGCACAACCTTATTTTCTACCCACATATCAGACGTAGTGGAAGAGTTTACGATTTTTAGATAATTTCAAGATATTTTTTTTTGTATTTTTTAAAGTTCAAGCCAATTTTATAATTTCTATTAGAGTTCATGCAATTTTTTTGTATATTTTAACATTAAAGTAATTTTTATTAAATTACAAACTATTTTTACAAATAACTCCAAAGTTTGGGTCATAAACTAGTATGTAAGATAATAAGTCAAAGCTTGAATAAATTGAATATCCGATTAATAAGTCCACTATCCGTTATATAAGTTTGTTATTTGAGATTTATTATTATTTTATTATAAGAAGATAGTGAATTTTTAAAATTTAAATACGCAATAATAAAGATAGACTAGATTCAATAACATCCGCGACCCATAATTAACATTTTTAAAAATTAAGCTCAATAGTAAGGAGCAAAATTCAAATCCTCCAATTCTCAATGGTTTACTCTCATACTTGGATGATCTATAAGCCTATGATAAGCTAAGCATAGCTCGTTAAATTTACTTCACAATCTTTCAATTAATGAATACATATGCGATGTAAATGGTAAAATTATGGGATACAGTTTAGACAGACGATGAATTCAAATAGTTCAAACTGATCGTATGAAACTGCATTTTGCTGTTCCTATATAGGCCCAACGATGACCCTGGCCCAGTATTCTATTGCGACAGGAAATAGAAAGGGTTAATTGCCGCTAGATGCACGAATTTCGACCAAATTTAATATTTCATGTGAATTTGAAAATCAAAGCTAAGCCGGAGATTACGTGTGGTGTGGCTAATTAATGGCAAGAATGGACCAAATATTGCCCAGAAAGTAGGAAATTCAAGAAAAAAAAAGGAAGTCTTTGTTTTTACACTGAGCCAATGGGCCCAATACTAATGATATAGAATCGTGGTTTTTGGATAGAAGAAAAGTTAGGGTTTGAATAGTAGTGAAACACCGGGCGGTTCTTTAAAATTACATATAAAATTATACAATAACAAATGATTTGAGTAAGAAAAGCTGCACTTAATACATGGGATGGGAGATTGCTGGCTCTTTGACGCTTATTGATCCTCATCTTTTCTTTCACCTCAAGACTCAACTAATCTGTATATATACTATTACTAATACTAGTCTTGATGAGCTATTCTTGGATCATCTACTCAGATACTGATGTTTGTGGTAAGGCCCTTTTTATCAGGCTAACTGTTGGTTGAAGATGATTCTTGGATTTCAGGTTTGCAATGAAACTGATTCACGTTATCAGCTCTGCATTCTTCATTTTTAGAGGAGATCATTCAAATAAATTATGCCATGCTTAATTTTGGTAGAGAATAATGCGTTGTTCATGATTTGAGACCACCTCATTTCTGGAAATAATTAACGTTATTAGTCAATTTTATATTTAAAATGCTGATATTTTAGTGTTTTTATGGGAAAGAAAAAGTCTATTGCTCGGCATTTGCTTCCTTTCCAAGACTTCTCACAAGACCGGACTATGACTTCTATGCTAATAGTGTGTGGAAAAATATAAAGATTATTAGTCAATAATCCACCAACATTTTCGAGGAAATTGCTTATTATTTTCCTCTTACAAGGAACATTTGTTTATCATAATTGATCACTATCGATGTGGGCGTAATTAATTTGACAATTTTTGCAATAAATGGTTGCAAAATGTGACATGCTCATCTTCACATACACGGCCCATCGTTTCTGCATCTCCTAAAAATGGAAAACAATCTGCCGCCATTCTTGTACAACTTCTAGCGGAGTTGTACTTTCGGCCTCCCGAGAATGATGACAAACACACACAGTACTAGTCTATGAATTTATGTCTCAAAAGTAAACACTTTTTTCTTTCTTTAACCTCAAGTTTATATTATTGTTCCATGTCGATGTCATCCACTCTCTGTCCCCATCTTCTTTCCTCTCTCTCTCTCTCTCTCTTCCTCTCATAAACTCTGATCCAACAAGTGAAGATCATGTCCTTTGTGGTGATAGTGATCAAAGATAACAACCTGCAGCACAATTGAAGCAGCCATGCTCTCGAATTCTCTCCTTATTCACCTAAATATATTGGTACCCATACTTGTAGTAGCAATATCTTGTTTTGCAGGTACATCTAATGGCTCCTGCAATCAGCTCGACCGCGATTCCTTATCATCATTCAACCTCAGCATCTCTGCTACACCTCCCCTCAACTGGTCTCTCTCTGCAGACTGCTGCAGCTGGGAAGGTGTTGCTTGCGATGATTCCAGCAGAGTTACCACTCTATGGCTCCCATCAAGAGGCCTAGTTGGTAACATGTCACCTTCGGTCATGAACCTCACCAATCTCTCTCTCCTCAATCTCTCTCACAACAGCCTCTCCGGCCCTCTCCCGGATGGATTCTTCACCTCCCTCACCATCCTGCAGCAGATTGATTTGAGCCTCAATCGTCTCTCAGGCGTGCTCTCAGCCTCACACAATCTGCCTAACGGCATCAGCATCTTCAACTTGTCCTGCAATTCCTTTCATGGCACAATCCCATCCTCATTTCTTGAGACGGCCTCAAAGCTGCAAGCCTTTGATGTCAGCAATAACAGCTTCTCCGGATCACTTCCATCCTTCATCTGCAGCTCTTCGCCCTCAATACAGCGCCTTGATTTCTCCAACAATGAATTCTCCGAGCATATTCCTCCAGGTTTTGGACGGTGCTCAAAGCTGCAGAGCCTAAGAGCAGGTTTCAACAACTTGTTTGGACAGATCCCACATGATATCTACAGTTTGTCGACGCTGCAACAGCTCTACCTACCCGGAAACAAGCTCTCTGGAGTGATCAATCAGAGTATTGTCAGCCTCATCAACCTCAAGATCCTCAATTTGTGTGGTAATGAACTGACAGGCGCAATCCCTCAAGATATCGGGCGGCTGTCCAGCTTGGAACACCTGCATCTCCACATAAATCATCTCAACGGAACTATCCCAACATCTATTACAAGCTGCACAAGTCTGATCACACTGAATCTAAGGGTCAACTCCCTAGAAGGTGAACTTTCCTCTTATGATTTCTCAGGACTTGTTCACCTCAAATCAGTTGACCTAGGCAACAATCTATTCAGAGGAAGTTTGCCTGAGAGCCTCTTCAGCTGCAAAAAACTGACAGCAATTCGGCTGGCAGCTAACTACCTCACTGGACAGATTCTTCCCAGCATAGTGTCACTGCCATCCTTGTCTTTCCTTTCTCTTTCAAACAACAGCCTAACCAACATCACAGGTGCCTTTGGAATCTTAACAGATTGCAAAAAGCTCACCACATTAACACTATCAATGAATTTTTATGACGAACAACTGCCTAGTTATGGTGATGAGAGCTTGGTTGGCCTTGAGGGGCTTCATAATCTCCGAGTTCTTGCCCTTGGTGGCTGCGGATTTACCGGCTCTTTTCCAGTCTGGCTGTCGAAGCTACCCAATCTCGAGGTTGTAGACTTATCCTTCAATTTTCTTACAGGAACAATTCCTGGTTGGGTTGGAAGTTTCCAAGAGCTTTTCTACTTAGATTTGTCAAATAACCAGCTATCAGGAAACTTCCCTATTGAACTCACAACAATGCAGAGGCTAGCGATTCAGCAGAGCTCTCATCAAATTGATAGCAGCTATTTAGAGCTGCCTGTCTTTGTCACACCTGACAATGTTTCCAGCCTTCAATACAATCAACTCTCAAGCTTACCAACAGCTATATATCTAGGGAATAATAGCTTAAACGGCACCATCCCTAACATGATTGGTCAGCTCAAGTTCATCATAGCCCTTGATCTCACCGGCAATCATTTCTCCGGTGAAATCCCAGATGCACTGTCTAATCTCACCAACGTGGAGAAACTAGACCTCTCAAGAAACCATTTCTCCGGCCAGATCCCATCATCACTCCAAAACCTCCATTTCCTCTCCTTCTTCAGTGTTGCAGACAACAATCTTGAAGGGCCAATCCCCACCGGAGGGCAGTTTGACACTTTCCTTGCTTCAAGCTTCCAAGGAAATCCAGATCTGTGCGGCTATATCTTGCAGATTTCTTGCTCAGCCGCCGCCCCAACCAACAATTTACCTCTGGCAAAAGGGACAAGGAAGAAGAAAGTCATTGTACTAATACTTGTCATCTGTTCATCCATTTTCACCATCTCTCTGCTTGTATATTTCTTCTTGGACAAGAGGTGGAGAAGGATAGATCAGAAAAACGGCCTTGAGACAACTAGCCTCGACATTGAGGCAAGCACCACAACAAGCCTAGTCATATTGTTCCCAGACAACAACAACAACAACAACAACAACAACAACAACAACAGCAGCAGCAACAACAAGATAGATACTCTGTCCATGTCTGAAATCTTGGAAGCCACAGACGATTTCAGTAAATCCAACATCATCGGCGCTGGAGGCTTCGGATTAGTATACAAAGCAGTTCTTGAAAACGGGACTAAACTGGCGATCAAGAGGCTCTCAGGAGACATGTGTCTGGTGGATAGAGAATTCAAAGCAGAGGTGGAAGTCCTCTCCACAGCCCAACACCAAAACCTTGTATCTCTAAGAGGCTACTGCTTGCACGACGGCTACAGATTGCTCATATATCCCTTGATGGAGAATGGCAGCCTAGACTACTGGCTCCACGAGAAGCTCGGCGGCGCAGCCCAACTCAGCTGGCCGGCGCGCCTCAAGATCGCGGTGGGCGCGGCCAGTGGCGTTGCGTACATGCACGAGAAATGCATAGTGCACCGAGACCTCAAATCCAGCAACATTCTTCTTAATCACAATTTGGAGGCCCACGTGGCCGATTTCGGGCTGGCGAGGCTGATTCTTCCGTACCGGACTCATGTGACGACGGAGCTGGTGGGCACGCTGGGATACATTCCGCCGGAGTACGGGCAGTCGTGGGTGGCGACGCTTAGAGGGGACGTGTACAGTTTTGGGGTGGTGATGGTGGAGTTGGTGACGGGGAAGAGGCCCTTTTTGGTATTGAATCCTAAAGGGGAAAGGGAGTTGGTGAAGTGGGTGGTGCAGATGAGGAGAGAGGGGAAGCTGGAAGAGGAGGTGTTTGATCCGGTGATGACAGAGAAGGGGTTTCAAGAAGAGATGATGAGAGTTGTTGACATTGCTTGTTTGTGTCTGAATCACAACCCCTTGGAGAGGCCCACCATGAACCAAGTTCTCGATTGGCTCAAGGATGTCGGGAGACCGCAGTCCGGATCACACCATTATATTGCTCCTTGAAGATTATGAATTCTAATTTTCAATAGTTATATTAGTAATTTTGTAATATACGAATGAACCCTTAAAAGATCATGAATTTGAATTTATCTATACTATTCGACTACTCAACTAATATTATCCTTTTGGTATATTAATCTGATATTTAATAATTTATGGATGAAGCTAATCAACTTGGTGGTTGTGGTTTGTTTTATTAAAAATTTGATAAATATTTTTATAATTGTGTCTTTGAAAAATCTCAAAACTAAACTTGAAAATAAGGAAAAAATACAAAGTTCGATTCCAATTTGGAGGCCTGTTTTTATCGATTGAAATCTTAGAAAATTTTAGGGGTGCGTTAAAATGAGAATACCTCCTAGATCCATAACTAAGAACTAATATACATCGTAGAATTTTGAATTAGACGGACTAGATTGTAGAAAAAAAAAATATCATAATTGTTTGGTACAAACATCATTAAAGTGCTTGATTGTACAAAAAAATTCCACGATTTTAAGAAAAAATCCGAAAATCAAGGGATCTCTCCTTAAATCCCACGATTTATGGAAAAATTTCACAATGCAGATACCATTATATGTGTAGAATTATATCATTAATTTAACATATATATATACCATTTTCATTAATATGAAAAAAATCAATATATCAAATGAAAATGTATCATTATAAGTATAAGAATGTATTATTATTAGAAGAATAATGTAACATTATCAAACAAATAAGGTATAATTTCACATGAATAAAGTATCACTATAATATCATTATCATAATAAAAAATAATATCATTATCGGCAGAAGAAATTATCATTAATCATAGATGAATGTATCATTAATCTTATCATTATGCGTGGACAAGAATTACCATAAATCATGATTTTTTCCACAAAAATCGAAACCATAATCAATAAAATATTTTCCATAAACATATCATTATCATAATAAAAATAGTATTATTATCGACATAAGAAGTTATCAATAATCATAGACAAATTTATCGTTATTCATCATTAATCATATCAATATGTGTCTTACGATTTTTTCCATAAATATCGGAATCCATAATCAATCAAAAATTTTCCATAAAAATCAATTATACCATAACTGATTAGAAAATAAAATTACTAAAATATCCTTCGGCTATCATATCAGTTAGCATAACTGAAAATCATTATCCTTATTAATCAAATCCCTTAAAACATGCCACATACCATATCTTTAGTGTAAGTGTTTGTCGAAAAAACACTTCTGTAGTTAAAAATCAGAATTAATAATACATGTGGCATTATATAATCCATTCGATGATATAATTCGATGGTCAACATTAGGTCTTAGTTCTGCATTGACATAGAGTTTAGATTTGAATGCAACTATATATATATGGAAAAGATAAATGTACATAAATTGTACACACATAATACCCCTAAATTTTAAATTGAATTAAATTGACTTTATTTAAATTGATTTTATTACTAATTATATTATTTTCTTACTAAATTGCCTCTATTATTTTTTAAAGATATAATTAAAAATTTAATTTGATTTATTTGAAAATAAATATGTAGATATCCAATATAAAAGTTAATCTTTTCCTAGATCTACAAATATCTAAATTTAAAAAAGTTAATTTTCTCTAAATTATTATAGAAGGATAAATATGTAATATATTAATTTATTATAAATTAATCAATATTTATAAATTAATTTTAAATATGAAATATCTAAAAAGTCCAATTATGTATGTACAATTTATGTACATTTATCACTATATATATATATATATATAGAGGGGGGGAGAGAGAGAGGTGTAATCGTTTCTTAACCACCAAACCTTATATAATAGTGAGATTATATAGTACAAAGATTCAAATACATATATACATAATAGTGTAATCGTTTCTTAACCACCAAACCTTATATACATACATACATAATAGTGAGATTATATAGTACAAAGATTCAAATATGGACCACATATTGTTACATGTAAGACGCATAAAAATGTGACACGTGGCAGAGGCCTTCAGGACAAATAACGCAGAGGGGTATTACCATTCTTTAATAATCTAATGGCTTAGGTTTTTTGCATTTTTAATATATTACTATAATTTATTGTTCATATTCTCTCTTTCTTATGCGATGAGTTTATATTTTTTTCTCCTGCAATATGTTGTGGATGTTGTTATTGTTGTGTCTGATTGCAGAAGGTATAAGACGGCGACGGTGGCAGCATGGTGTTGCTGCTGTCGAGCAAAACAGGAATTTGCGGTGGTGATGACGACGACGACATCGTTAGGCTATTACATGCCAATGGCCATCCAAAAAAAATCAAAATATGTTTGCTTAAACACAACATGCATGTAACTAAACACAAATATACATATAATTTGTGATTCACGTAAATTTATATACATAATATATTGAACAATACAAATATACATATAATAATTAAATAAGATATAAATATAATTAAACATAAATATGCATACAGTTATATACATATTTATAATTAAACACAAATAATCATAAAATACTAAATGTTAAATTAGTGGAAAATCTTACTTCCAATAAATAGTAGTTGTCTTATATTAGTAATTATAATGTTTCCAAAAACTGGTACTGTAATAATATTATTCAGATAGTTTCCTGTGATATAATATGTGCTAATTCCAAGAAAATAATAAAAATTTTAGTTGAGCTGGGGGAGACGAGAAAAGAGGTGAAGTGCAATCTACACTTTCCGTCAATAACATGAGCTGAGAAATTAAGAAGAAATTGATCTCGTCGAATAAATTGAAGAGGATGAAATTGACGCTGTTTTTGAGTTTATTTTGGGCGATGAATTTACTGTATGGAGAGTGGTTTGCGTATTTGGTGCCTTCGCAGTGGACATGTTCTTGGCCTCATCTTCAACGCCCTTCAAATTCTTCACCGGTAAACCCCATTTCAATCAAGTTTCAAACTTTTTCCTTCCTTTCTTCATACTTTGACCTTTAACTCTATGGATCAGTATATGTATATGTGATTTAATTGTGATTTTTTACTCTATAATGTTGGTTTCCTTGTGGATTGAGCTGTAGATCTTGTATTCTGATGGAGCTCTTCAATTTCTTTATTTGATTTGAACTAGTTTCCATCTTTGAGTTATCTTATGTTTCAGGCCCTTTTATTTATTTATCCCACCCTTTCTTCCTCACCCAAAAATTAAAACTTTTTGTAGTGGTAGTCGTTGTTGGGGTCGTGGGGCTGGTTTATTTAGAAACTTTTTGACAATATAGGTCCAATCTGTATGGAGAAAGACACTCAGATTACAGTTGCTACTGTTCTTTTCATGTTGGTGTAGTGGTAGAATTGTGCACTTGCTTATTATCATTCGTGAAAATCGAAAAAAATGAACTCTGACTGTGCTATCTCTGAACATATCAGCCAAATGGAGTTGATTATTTTTATACGAAAATTGCTGTTGTTGCAGACCCTCAGGTAATCCTTCATGGGAAAAAGGATTGTCTTTATCTTGGCATTGTTTCTGTTCCACACACTCGATTGAGTCTGTTTGACCTTTTTTTTTATAGCTCATGGATAGAACTTCCCTTCCTCTCGCTCCAAAATCACTTGCCCTGGAGGTTGTGCAGTTCTATACAGATTTATACATGCGCAGGGCATTCCTCTCGTCTATACTGCCCTTCAATCCGGATGTCATTCTGTTTTTGGGTGATTATTTTGATGGGAGCAACAGGTTGTCAGATGAAGAGTAAGTTTGGTATCTTGAAACATTATTATTATCATCCACTTGGAGATTCATAGTGTTGATATATAAGCTTCCACTAGTAATGCTCAGGACAAACACATCAGATTTCTCTTTGGTCTTATTTAAATGTATGCCACCCCTATTTAGTCTATTTTCCATCTAGTTTCCTTTGTGTTTTGTATCCACTTTGCTTGGTTTATGTATAGTGTCAACAATTATGTATTTTCTGGCGAAGGCTCTCTCGCCGTTGTATAAAAGATAATCCAAATGTGATACTGTTGGGTGTAAGTCTGATTTTAGAGATAAGAGACCTAAACAACCTGAACCCTCTTTCCTTTATGTGATGATGTTTGGAGATGCTTTCCTGTTTGTTTTTGAACTATAAAGGATGAATCATCTTGTGTGTAGCTACTTTTACCCTAACTCGTGCTCAAGGTGGTGTTTTGATTTGTTTTACTATTAGATGGCAGGAATCCTTAGGCCGCTTCAGGCATATTTTCAACCTGAATATGATTCAGAAAACCTTGAACATAAAAATATACTACCTTTCTGGAAACCATGACATTGGGTACTCAGCTTTCTACTACCAAAAGCCAGAGGTAAATATCCTTTGTCAGTCCTCAAATGTTGTCCCTTTAAAACTGTTCTTGATTTATAGCACTTGGTCTTTGATCCTATATACTGTATCTTCTATGTTACTCAGATCATCCAACGCTACGAGAGTGAATTTGGTGCAAGGAACTTTAAATTGACAATTGGAGGAGTGGACTTCATTGCCATCGATGCACAGACTTTGGATGGTAATTCACTTCACCACACCTTTGATCAGTTGTTAGCTACAGCTAGCAAAACAATACTAATCTTGTCCTCTTCTTTTTTAATTTAGAGTTGATTTTTTTTATTGGTATTAACCTGTATATTGATATAGGCTTATTTCCTATTACTTCAAAATTCTGGAGGATTATGTATGTTACATTAGTCGTAAGCTGCTAATGTTTGCCATAAAAGAGGAAGAAGTCCTTTATTGACTGACTTTAACATTTTCCACTCTCCGGTGGTCACTAGAACTTATGGTATTTTATTTATTTATTTTATATCTTTTTCTGCAGGTCATCCACAAGGTAACTTCACATCGGATACCTGGGGCTTCATAGAAAATGTGTCTAAAGGTAACAGAAACTGATTCAAGTTATAGACATCATTTATATTCAGGGAACAAGCACCCCTTGACATTCTTTGAAATTTTGTAGATATATCTTCTACCCCAAGGGTTTTGTTGACTCACATCCCTTTATATCGGTCAGACTGGACTCCTTGTGGCCCCCACCGATCTTCGCCCATCATCAATCAAGTAAACATGTTAAGATTATATCCTGCCTTTATTTTACTTTATTGCTTTTCAGTGTCATACAGATTTACTTCCTAACTGCGTAATATGTGTGTGTGTGTGCATGATTTATAAATTCTCCAGCGAGTTCACCGTGTCGATCATGATCAAGAGATTGCGTAAGCAACTTTTCTTCTTCTTGTACTGGAAGTATTTGAGTCCATTTTTACCCTGGATGCTAGTGATCATTCCAATTATTTTGTGTGGTGCAGGTATCAGAATTATATCACTGAAAAATCAACAAATTCCCTACTGGATCTAATCAGACCTGTATGTGTTACATTTCTTCATCAATATATTCTGAAACAATACTGAAAATGGGTAGGAACTAATTCGTGCTTCTGCAGGCACTAGTCCTCTCTGGTCATGATCATGATCAATGCACCGTTTCCCATATGTATAACAATGGTCACACAACAGAGGTAATCTCGGATGATTCTTGCCTTGATATAATCAAATTTGGGGACCATGTTTGCATTTGATTAATGAAATTATGCAGCATACTGTAGGAACTGTAAGCTGGCAACAAGGAAACTTGTATCCTTCTTTTATGCTACTAGCTGCCAAGAATTCGTCAGTTTCAGATGGAATCACGCCCGAAGATGCTGTTCTGACTAATCTCTGCTTTCTCCCTATGCAAACTCACATCTACATATGGTTCTATTCTCTTCTCGGGTCATTGGTGTTGTGGTTAACTCAATCTAATATTCCTTTTTCTGAAATTTAATGAATTTGATGGGATGTCTCAGGTATTTATCTCTCTTTGCAATGACCCTTGTTGTTATCCTCCTTTGGCCAGCCAACGAAGTCCATATAACACGAAAGCTGAGTAGTCTCATGGTTGCTATCAGAGATGTGTTTAAAAGCTTTAGCAATGTTGTGAAAGAAAAAAATGAAGATGAAAATGTTGAGTATGAGGAGATATGGGATGCAGAAGGGTCAATGCACCTCATCAAGAAAACCAAAAAGGTTCCAGTCTTGAACGAGAGCAGCTCGGTCGAGAGGTAAAATGACGTTGTATAGGATTCATCAGATTTCACTTTCTTGTGCAGTAAAACTGAAGTGCTCTCATGTATAGGGGAAACGCTGTGATGCGATCAAAAGCTCGTAAACAGGATGTAGAGGCGACGAGTGAGGATGTGAGTATACATATCGGTTTAGGCAGAACAAACAGATCGAAAGCCAAAATGATAATCTGGAGATTGTTGCGAGCGCTACGAGCACTGATGATCATTGCTGCCTTCAACGTTCCTTTATATGTGTTGCTCGTCTTCAAAGATTGGATCGACAAATGATTTGAAACTCATCCATTTGTGTTTGAGAGATAGCAATGGCTGCCCTCTGTTGTGACATAACATCACATTTAGTAATACTTCATGCTCAAATTTTACTGTTGAAATTGAATTCCAGAAAATTATCCAAGTAAATTTGAGAAGCTTTCATTAGTTAAAACGAGTAGAGAAACGAGAGTGAAGTCTGGTTCAATTTATTTGTTACATTGTCATGTCATTATGTTATGTTTCACTTCATCAATAGCACGACATTGACATGATATGATAAAGTAACACGAAAGCATAATAAGAAATGTTATTTAAAAGTGGCATCATTTAACAGATAGCTCCTTTATTCGACTAATAGTAATACAACATACAATTGAAGAACATACATATACATACATCAAAATTAATCAAGAAAACATGCAATTCCCTCCACTTCATTGATTCCCTAAACCTGCAATTACGTAAACTGCATCTTATTTTTGTACTTCAAAGTTAAGGATGGAAAATTATTGCACAATAAATATACTATTACATGTAGAGCCCTTTATTACCTGAAATTCTCCAGTCCTCAGCCTCCAACAATTCCAAGAAAAATTCACATTATTTCTTCATCATGCACGATTAGCTGTCAATTTCTTGTTCTTAAAACTATGATAGCCCTCCACATATATATAACTCTCTCCTTCAATTTGCCAAAAAAAGAAGAAAACCCAATGGAATCTCACCATCTAGGTTAAAAAAACATGAAAAAGAAGTGGCATTTCTAGAGAGAGGGATATATATTGGAGTAGCTAGGACAAAAGAAGATCAAAAGCAAAACAACCTCCCTCACCGATTATGCTCGCGCGCAGTTTTTCTTGGAATTCCGAGCACGTGATGCATATTATAAAATTAAAAGGAAAAATTAATTAATTATATATATATATAGGGAAAAAAGGAAGGTAGGTCATTCATCTCCTTGAATATACCAACAGAGGAGCATGGTGGCGCAGCGGCGGAGGATGTAGATGCGAGCTCGTTGTTCTTTAACTAAAGAAGAGCATTTTGTTGTGAATCCATTGTTTCTCTTTGATTTTCTTTTCGATGCACTGTACTTGTTCTTCACTTCACCCATTTTGTTTTTGTTTTTGTTTTCTTTTCTTGAATCCCTTTATGAGAAGAGAAAAACCAAAGGTTGGGTAAAAAGCTCACAAATGAATGGAGCTGGACCCTAATTAAAAAAAAAAAGTTTGAATATATATTTATAGGACAGTAGGTTGAGGTGCAGTTGAATTTGAGGGGCTGAACATGGTCCAGTTTCTGGGATCTCCTTGCATGGGAAAACGAAGCAATAAATTACTGCAACTATGGGGAGAGAGAGAGAGAGAGGGAGGGAGGTGAATTGGGATTGAAGAATTCAGTGTAATTTGAGTGTAAAGGGGATTAGAAAATTAAGGGGTAAAGGGATGTGAGAAATGGAGGATTAATGCTTTAATTGGTAATAAAGAAACAATGAAAAACAAGTAGTATTATGCGTAGAGTGTGTCGGATTTGGTGCACATAGTAATTGCTTATGAGGCTGCTCGGTCGGAAATCGGAATCCTAGGTCATTGGTTTTGCAAACACGGATTCACCCCTTTCCAATTTTAATTTTGTTCACCAATCTGAATTTAAATTTATTTTAACAAAATATCAAGCATATATGATGAAGATGTGTCTATGTTAATTTTATAGAGTGAACTACTAAAATATCCAAATTGAAATAACAAGCATAAAAAGTAGCCACTAGCATAAAGTAAAAATAAAAAATAGCATATGTCATTATTTTATCCTTATTGCATACTGTTAATTTCGCAACTTAGTTGTGATTTTTGAATAATAAAAAATAAGACCGATTCATACTCTAGTCATTGCAGGATTGTGAATTATACTTATTTTTATCGTCATTCACAACTAAATAATGGTTAAGTCATAAATAATAGTATGATTTTAGTTTTAATAGCTAGGTCTCAGTTATGAATTAGTCACAAATTTACAGCTTTTGAAAAAACATAGAACATGAAATTAGGAACAATCATGTAATTTCATCCACAAAATTAATAAGTTTATTTTTATGCATGTAGCCATATATTTTCTTTCTTTGCTATAAAAATTTGGATAGTTTCATATATTAATATCGGTGTGCATTGGGTCCTCAATGAATGTATGTATGTACATGTTGGTATGTTGGAAGGCCAAGCTGTCCAAAACTGAGTATCTCGTCACCATTTATATGTGTGTATAATTTTTGTTCAACGATTATTATATATATGCATACACGATACATATAAGTCCATTGGTACAAATCAAGAGTACTTGATTTCAACAAACATATATCCTAGTATCACAGATTCAGTTTAATTATGCAATAACTGAAATTCACAATCTTTGAAGAATCTGAAATACCATGATGACAAAATCGTCTACAGCTTAATAATATTATGGTTAATGTTCAATGGTCACATTTGTTTCTGAATTTTTAACGTAGGAACTAAGAAATAAAATTGAAATGGTGATTTACACAATCTGTCAAGACTCAAGATTGATACTTTGGCATGTGAAGTGTGAGTTTGGTCTTTATCTAACACAACCTCAGATCCCTATTTGATTCACTTGTTTTCATCCCTTGCAAATTAATCCATCACAATTTGATCTCTCTCTCTCTCTCTCTCCCTCTCCCTCTCCCTCTCTAGTGTGAAGTAGATCTCAATTGAGGAAACAGTACAGTACAGCTGTGATGCTAATTAATAAACATTTGTTTTTGTTTTTTTTACAACGATAAATATTTGGTTTTTAAAGAGTTTTGAGGGCTTTTTACAATATGTAATTAAGTAGATGGTTAATGGCTGGCATTATCATTAACGATGTTTTTATTCACTAACTTAATAAGATGACTCAATGGCGTCTACGGTCTACCTTTTTAGCTAAGCTACTAATTAGGATTAATTAATTGTTGACAATATATATCATATACGCTATTAATTTGGCGTAATCCATATGGGATTTTCTTTTATGAAAAAAAGCAAATATAAAAGGGTTTATTAATCAAATTGAAGTTAGAAGTTATATATAATTGTAGCCATTTCAGAATCACTTCTGATATGTGAAGAAACATTAAATATCAAATATTGGATACGAATTTTGGATGGTCACGAACGTGACATGTGGCGGCGCTGCATATTTAATTGGAGAGACTGAGAGCATTTATGGAATTTGAATGTTATATTTAATGGTTGTGCTGAAGTATGATTTATTGTTGGGCTGAAATATAGTTAATTGTTGGGCTGGAATATATTTCAAATTTTAGACAGGTGGTGTTATATTTAACTTTACACACAATCTTTGTTATAAAATATCTCAAAACTTTAAATAAATATAGCTCTCTCGATAACATACCATATATCAAATTAAAGGTAATTTTATGATTTTATTTTACAATTAAATATAATTTTATTTTATATATATCTTAATAGAGAGAGGTTCTAATGAAAACTCTTTTTATTGTGAGCATGTGAGAACCATTTTCAGCCATTGGATCACGAAAATTTATGGTTGATGTATCCCTTTGATTGATGAATTCAGACCATGAATTCGAATCCTAGAGGAATCGAAAATTTTATATTTGTAGTGCAACTAAATTAATGGTGAATGAAGTAACTTTATACGTTTGGTGCAGTATTCTCATGTTCGCACAATAAGAATTATTTTTATATTAACCAATATGTATCTTAATATTTCCTATAAAATATTTAATTTATTTTGTACTTACAATTATCATGACATCTAATAAATATTATTCTACATGTCCACAAAATAATTGTCACAATGTCAATGACACATAATGTTAATAAAATGGTTGATAATGTTGTAAGTGGAGTAAAAGTATCATTTTAATGTATGATAAATTATGTGGACCATGCTACTATAAATGAAAGTGACAAATTCTTCGTGAATCGAGAGAGTATAAAATTTTATTGTCGCGTCTGCAAAATAAACGTAGTAGTTGCGGTAATTTACTGGAGGTTTCTGTTGATGTTATAATTAATTAATTAATTAATTAGGAAAATAAATGAAAATGTTAGTCGGAATCTTGTCCATATTAATTAACAAATGTCGGTCTGTGTAAGCATATACTTAAAATATAATAATGATTATCACAACCTTTTATTTGAAGCATTGCTTTCTCCAAGAGTAGGGATCCCTATAAAATTACAAGAAACGCAAGTTAAGTAATTGCACAAGTACAATGAATGGATTACAACAAACAAATCCTACTTTCCTACAACATTCCTCCCCTCAAATTACAATGTTTTACTTACAAAACAACTATCTTATGGATCATCGTACCTTATACATGCTATACTTAATTGATTAATTACAATTATATTCTCCTTCTTTGGTTGATAAAAATTTAAATTTCTTGGTTTGTAAATTGAGTACAAGTGTTTATACTAAAATAGAACATCAATCTCGAACTCAAAAGCAAGAGGCCAAAAAAATCGACAAGAGCATACATTTTTTTTTGGTGGGAATTTGTTATGCTGATTTTTTTTTTAATTGTAACGTTATATTTAAAGACCACATCACAGTGAATTGAACTTGACACATTTTGCCTTAAGCATAAACCATCCTAGAATATTAATATTATATTTTTATACTCCATTAGTTTCAAAAAATAGTGCAAACTTTGTCATTTTGCAATGTCCACCTAATCAGTGTATACTCTTTTTTTTGCCATTTTTTATACAATTTCTTTGTCTTTTATCCACAATTTCTCCACTTATTTATAATTTTATAGCACATGGTCCACTATTTCTCCACTCACAATACACTCTAACTAATAAAATGGTGCTCTTTCTCCACTTGCGATCCATTCTATCTAATATATATTAAAAATAATATCCACACCGCAAGTACTTATAAATGTAAATTATTTGTTTTTCTGTATCTGACTCTCTAAACCTTTTATAAAAATATTTAACACAAGAAAATAAAATTTTCAATGCAACACCACAAGTCTACAACTAAACAAGTAGTCGGTGACAGATCCAATCAATGTGAGTTTAAGCCCCTAATACCTAAAACTTAACCTCTGCCCTAAACCCTAAACTCTTGAACTCTGAGCAAAAAAAATCCTCTTAAAAAATTTTCCAACAAACAAACTTTTACTCATCTTCAGTCCATATAAAATGTGCAACATTATGAATATACGAAATTTTAATAAAATATTATATATATTTTGTTAATGGAGAAAGTGTCCGATTAACAATAAATATTGGGTTAAAATGATGGGCCATAAATAGAATCTTTTTC
Organism: Monilaria moniliformis; assembly: GCA_034509125.1. Taxonomy (NCBI): domain Eukaryota; kingdom Viridiplantae; phylum Streptophyta; class Magnoliopsida; order Caryophyllales; family Aizoaceae; genus Monilaria; species Monilaria moniliformis. The sequence continues at coordinate 605 of JAYDZE010193215.1, read as the reverse complement.
TAAATAAGAAGTATTGTTAGGTTAAATTATATAAAATGGGTGTGGATTTTCCAAAAAAGGAAAATGTGCACTTTTTGTAGACGTCTACTAAGCAATTGTGGCATATTTTTAATGGATGAATATAATATTAATTTTTTTTTCAAAATTATTAAATTGTCAAAGTGTGTTGCATAAATTATTATTTAGTAGCTCTCATTATTGGATAAAATAGTAAAGAAAACTGTAATTTCGAAACCTTAAATTCAAAATTTTAAAAATATAAGCACCACCAAAAAGAAAATTCTGCATACACCCCTTTCTACTGTAACACATCCAAAAAAGAATATATTCTAACAAAATAACAAATATTTATTATATCAATTAAATTAACAATCAAGACTTTAGAAAGAAATTGATTACTATATACGAATAATAATTCAAACTTCCTCCTTAATTTGAGGTCCCACATGAAATTTTGCAGGAATTAATTTCATTCTTTTCCATCATTCTAATGATTCTTGAGCCTACATTATTTCTCTCTCTCTCTTGCTTAAAATTTAATAATTTTAATATATCGTTTTTTAGAGGGTTTCAAACCCCACTTGGACCAAAGGAATATATATATA